>FXXK01003512.1:0-13451 GCA_900184695.1 Betula pendula | reverse complement strand
AAAAAAGAGAAGATCAGAATTGCAGTGAATGATTTCGCATGAGAACGATGGGATGAGAGAATTTTTGGCTGAAATTTTCAGCCTTGGAAGATTGAAGCATAGAAGTTTGGTGGGGTTGAGAGGGTGGTGCAAGAGAGAGAAGGGGGACTTCTTGTTGGTTTATGACTATATGGAAATGGGAGTTTGGACAGTTGGGTGTTTGAATGTGACGACAGGAAGATGTAAGCTGGGAAGACAGGATAAGGATTTTGAAAGATGTGGCTTCTGCAATCTTGTACTTACATGAGGGGTGGGAAGCCAAAGTCCTTCATAGGGACATTAAGGCCAGCAATGTGTTACTTGACAAGGATATGAACGGAAGGCTAGGGGATTTCGGATTGGCCCGAATGTACGACCATGGTCAAGTGCCTAACACGACTAGGGTGGTTGGGACCGTGGGATATTTGGCTCCGGAAGTAATTAGTAGAGGACGGGCATCAGCTCAAACTGATGTGTTTGGATTTGGTGTCTTGATTTTAGAAGTTATGTGTGGGAGGAGGACTACAGAGGAAGGGAAGCCACCTTTGGTAGATTGGGCATGGCAATTGATGGTGCAAGGGCAATTAGTGAATGCCCTTGATGAGAGATTGAAGGGTAGAGGCGAGTTTGATGAAGAAGTGGACAGGGTGCTTCACTTGGGCTTGTTGTGTGCGTACCCTGACCCAAGTTCCCGGCCAACCATGAGACAAGTAGTGAAAGTCTTGGAGGGGAAGAATGAGGTGGACGACGAGGTTGAAAGTGAGGAAGTGGACGCATATTTTCTCCGAAAAATGAAATCCATGGGTAAATGGTTTGTGATTCCACGAAATTATGGCTCTTCACCACACCCAACATTTGAAGATATTCGGCAGTCCCACTCTTTACCCATGTCTCTATCTTGGTCCACTACTATGGTGGAGGGCAGGTGAATCTGCATCATGAATGGACAATTGAGGGTCATTTGTTTTATCAGTTCAGAAGTAACGGAAGATTTTCTAAAAAAATGCTTGGGGATTGACTTCCAAACGTTGGCAAATAATCTAAAACCTTTCGGATTTACTGTATTGAGGAAAAGAAAAATATAAATTTGGTAAGTTGTGGCATGCTTTATCACTCAACAAAATATTGAGGGAATAGTTTTGGTTTACTTACCAAAACTCAAAACCTTCCCATTTATGTAAATGGAGAAGTTTGTATCCATTTACACTTTGTAATGTCAACTGTACAGTTTGAATTTATAGTTGAGAAATGATAAAGATACAATAATGTCAATTAATCTTCATATCATTTGCAAAGAGTTGGGTCATCAAAGATCTTTTCTTTTTCACCATGTTGACATAAGAAACCTTTCTAGTATGGAAAGAGTTGGGTCATCTGGTTCTTTTGATGATGCTTTGGTCATCCATCCAGTGGATTCTTCAAAAGCAATGAGCCTGATATCACATAGACCATAGTCAGATTAATTAGGTTTGTTTTCTTTCCCTGAAAAAAGAAAAAACCATGCTACACTATGCACTTTGGCATGCTGCAAATGACTCTGGTTTTGAGCACCAATTTATGTGAAATCCTACTTACAGCAAACCTTTACTTAGAGCGGCATGGTATTGGTTTGCTGTCGGTTTATTGAGCGCCAATGACATTCTTGAACACCAATGACATTCCGTGAAATCCAGAGACGCCTTATCCATGCTTACATATCTAACTAAGCAGACAAGGTTCTTTTTTTGTGGTTATTTTCATTCACTTGAATTTGATTTTTATTAGTTAGAATTAGACCGAAACCCTCCTCTTAACATTCAGGACTTGAATTGTTTGTGGTTTATATGAAGAATTTAAAGAATAGAACTGAGAGTAGGAACAAATCCATGTTACAGAAATTAGATGCATATCTTGTTGCTATTCCCCCTGGCATCCCAAAAAATAAGCATTCCACGATTCATTTTTACATAAGCATGCATGTGGTGTTTGTTCCCTATAATTGAGTTATATTTTACATGTTTGATACATGCTTGATATAGTTACCTATATATGTCTTGATATAGTTACCTATATATGTGCTGGCGTGGTCCTCTATATATGTCTTGGCTATGTTCCCCATTATAACATGTAAACTATAGTATGTTAAAATGTTGCCTCTAGGGAACAAGTCAATTCTTTGATGACACCCTTTATGTTTCCAGAGACAAATAAAATATTCCCCTCAGTGAACCGTTTCTACTTCTTCCATTGCTAATTTGCTATTACTAATACGGCTAGAAATGTCATCGAGTGTACAATTAGTTGAAGGAAATGGCCAGTGGCCAATCTTATTTGTATGGATTTCATAGTCAATTTGAATAGCAAATTTTGGGTAGAATTAACTTTTGAAAACTGGCTTGTAAGGAGAGGGTATCTAAGAGCTTTTATATATATATAATATGTAATATATATATATATAATAATATAATATATATATATACTATATATATATTGTACTTAAGCCTTATGGGACACTTCAGATCGTAATATAACACCAATGCTCTGTAGCCGATGTTCACACTGGCCTACTCTATCTATATTGATCGAATGGAAGCTTTTTTTTTTTTTTTTTGACAGCTCGACTTATCTACCAGTATTCAATGACTTAACACTATGCTTATACATAATACCAATATATTTTAATTCAGCCTATAGGTGCTCCTTCCGTGACTCCCACCACAAAGTTGCAAACAAATTGTTTTTGATCCCATACCTGACGTGGTAGCTGGCCCTATCAGTATTTAATTGACTTAACACCTATCTTATACATAGTACTAATATATTTTAATTCAGCTTATAAGTCGCTCCCTCCATGACTCCACCACAAAGCTGCAAACAAATTGTTTTTGATCTCATACTCGACGTGATAGCTGACTCTGATACCAAATGATACAAATTTTGAGTAGAATCCACTCTTAAAAATTGGCTTGCAAGGAAAAGATGCTCAAAAAATTACATACACATGGTTAAAATTGTATTTAAGATACATAAAACACTTAGGATCGTAACATAATTTATTCTGCATCTATGTTGAAAGTCAATTGCTTATATCTTCTGCATTTCTTGCAAAGTTTGCTTTTTAGTATGGGTACTATTGGACTTTGGCATCTTCCTTTTTTAGGACATGAATAGTTTTTGTTTTAAAGCATCCTTATATAGGTGGAAGGAATTGTTGAGCTTGAGACAATTTTGAAGGACTTGCACCTATTATATCAAGGACTAGAGTAACTTGATGATGACATATTCCTTGTTTTACTTGACATAGGAGAAGAGAAAAAGTTCTCTAGTTCTCCCGTTTGCTTATTCTCCGAGGTTAAATTTTTTAATCTTGCTACCTTAGTATGTTTATGAAGTCTTATATTTTGCTCCAGGCGGGTCCTGGCGAAGTCTTGATTGGGTCTCAACGATGTCCCGATGGGGTCTTGGTGGTGTCCCTGCAGTGTCCTGGCTGGCGGTGTCTTGAGTAGGTTCTAGTGGTATCCCAGGCGGGTCCCAGTGGTGTCCTGAGCGGGACTCGGCGATGTCCCGATTAGGTCCGAGCAAAGTCTCGATTGGGTTTTGGTGGCGTCATGACAGGATCCTGGCAATATCCCAATTGGGTCCCTGCGAGGTCCCGGTTGGGTCTCGGCAAGGTCCCGACCAGGTTCTGACGGGATCGGGTGGTATTTTGCTGTGGTTTGGCGATTTGAGAATAAGAAAGACAAACTCGAAAATGGTTTATGGTTTTAAAAAGGAAAATCATTTTTCGAAAATTAAAGAAGATTTTTCGGTTAAACTGAAAATGATTTCCGTTGATTATTATTTTCTGCTCCACCAAACATCAAAAAACACGAAAAATTATTTTTGAAAATCATTTTACGCCAAAACAAACATGGCCTAAATGTATGTATTATGGGTGTTAAATACAAAACAGACCCTACCTCATGACCTGAATAAATACAAAACAAATACAAATAAATAAGAAATTGCATAATCATGACCTTTTTTTTTTTTTTTTCCCCTAATGTCTTGTCATATGAGAGCGTTTACACTGAAAATGAGATTTTCCTCAGTTTCAAAGGCACGTGGGGGCTGCCATATCTAAAAGAAGGTCATCTCCATTTGAACAAAATCGTTGGTCACTATCATACTTGTTATCACAAGTGCTCGAGATCCAAACATCCTTAAATAATTCAAAATTCGTTGTCAATAAAAAGTTCAATTTTCTAAGTGGTTAAAGGACGAATATGTTGATTTATTTTATAGATGCTCACCTTCTTTGTTGAGTCATTGCCTGTCTTTAGCTTCTGGTTCTTTATTTCTTTTTCATATTCATATCAGATAGTCGGTGTGATTTGATAAATGTTTTTGAGAGCAGAAATAAGAAAGAAATGGGTTGATGTGATATAAGGTAAAGAAAGTTTTGAATTTTTTGTTAATGTGAAGCAAAAAGTTTGATTTTTTTTTTTTTTTTTTTTGTATAGAAATTTGAAACAAAAAAGATTGGATTGCCAAATGGGCAAAAATAAGCTTTTTGCAGCATAAATCTCAACAAGAGTAACCCTTGATAAGATGGTGGTTTCGGCATATCTCTTGTATCTCTGTCTCTCTCTTTTTTGAACAGATCAAAAGGTTAGCCCCTAGTTTATTATTGATCTCTTTGTAAACCAAAAGAACCCTAGCGATTTCAAATTTTCATAAGGTTTGTCTATGTATGCTCACACCAACCACGAACATTCAATGCTTTCCCATCAGACTATTAAACAATGGGATTAATAATAAGAAATGACATAAATTTCTTCTAAACTGATCTATAAAACTGAAATGTAATTTCATATAAACAATCACGCCATGCATTATCGAGTGATAATTTGATTAAAGAAATGTATATTAATGCTTGGTCATTGTGATGGCATGTTTGTCGAGTGGCATGTGATTTCCTCTACAACACCTTGGTTAAAAGAATTTGCAAGATGCTCTCAAACAAAATAATTTGGGTAATATTATTATTTAAGCCTCTCTCTTCGACAATCTAACCTTATAATAAATGGTAATGGGTCCATAGTATGACAGGCAACCATAATTTTTTTAAATGAAGTTCTCATTTCTTTCTAGTTTTACACTATCCATTTTGACTTTGCTTTTTAAGTGTTTATTTTCTCATACAAATTTAATTGAAGCAATAATCTCCTAATTTATATCAAATCCGTCTTTCTATCAATGGATTTTCATTGATTATGAAACGAAGGATGATTACGTGCAATGCATATGAGAACTCATGCAACACGTGTAATCATATGCAATTTGAATTTTAGATAATGTTAAAATATTAATAAAATTATTAAATTATCTATCTCTTATTAGTTTAAATTTTTGTAATTATGGTGATTTAATAGAGTATCAGAACAGAAATTATGAGTTTGAAACCTCTTCAAAAGTGGGAAAAAAAAAATTGATTTTCACAACATGTGGCGCCAATATGCCTTGATTTCAAAAACAATTTGACCGTTGGATCATATAATTGATGACATTGCTCCATATTAGCTACATGACGGAGGAAATTTTTCCAACAGAGCCACGTAAATGGTTGCACTCAACTCCATAATCTGTTGTCATCCAAGCGGGCTATGAGTGAGTGATGGCATTTAAAAGATTACTTGTTTTCTTTTAAATTTTAAATTTTGCCGTGGCCACACTTTTCCTTGCTTTCTCTTTAAAATTTTGCCCTCATCTCGTGTTCTGCTCTCTTGAATGAGTTTTTTAGCATTCACTGCACTAGATAAACCATCTATGAAGATGCTGATAGATAGCTACCCGGCTACCTGCCTTGTGACGAAAAAAATAAAACCCAATGAATATCTAAAAGTTGACAAAGAAAGTTCATCCAACACCACCTGCTCATCTCTCTTTTCATTTGTCAAGTTATATATCTCCCGTGAGGGCGTTCTCTTCTTCAATTCTGCCCTCATGATGAAGCATAAACACCAACTATGCTTTCTGCTGCCCCTTTTCCTCCTCTTCCAATCCATATCGGCTGTTGATTTCGTCTTCAATGGCTTCAACTCCTCCAATATGTTACTCTATGGCCTAGCCACCGTTGAATCTCGTATTCTAACGCTCACTAACAACACAAATTTCTCAATTGGTCGTGCTCTTTACCCAGAAAAGATCCCCGCTAAAAAGCCAAACTCTTCTTATGTTTATCCCTTCTCAACTTCTTTCATCTTCTCGATGATTCCTTACAAGAATATTCGTCCGGGCAATGGCATAGTTTTCATTTTTGTGCCTGTGACTGAAATCGAAGGCGCAACGTCAGCTCAATACCATGGCCTTTTCAACTGGACCACCATTGGGAATCCCAATGCCCATATCTTTGGTGTCGAGTTTGATGTGTTTAAGAACGAAGGATTCCATGACATAAGCGCCAACTATGTTGGAATCGACGTGAACACCCTCGAATCAAAGGCATCACACGATGCCGGGTACTGGCCCGACAACCAAAGAAGCGACAACAACAGCAATGGTGATGATGAGAAGTCATTCAAGGAATTGAAGCTGAATAGTGGTGAAAATGACCAAGTTTGGATTGACTATTCAGATTCTTTGATTAATGTTACTATGGCTCCCGTGGGCATGAAAAGACCTCGTAAGCCTCTGTTAAATGTTTCTCTTAATCTTTCTGAGGTTTTTGAGGATGAAATGTATGTTGGCTTTACTAGTGCTACCGGAAAGTTAATTCAAAGTCACAAGATTTTGGCTTGGAGCTTTAGTAATTCCAACTTCTCGTTAAGCGAAAAGTTGGTAACAACCGGTTTGCCATCGTTTCTTCGTCCAAAGGGTTCAAGATTTCGATCCAAAGGGTTTATTGCAGGAATCACACTGGGAGGTTTCTTCAGTGTTGGTCTTTGTGCTCTGTTTGCTCTGTTTTGGAACAAGAGGCAGAGGAGGAGAGCTAGGGAGAGAGGGGAAATGGAAGAATGGGAATTGGAGTATTGGCCACACAGAATGTCTTATCAAGAAATTGGGGTGGCGACAAGAGAATTCTCAGAAGAAAATACGATTGGAACTGGAGGGAATGGGAAGGTCTATAAGGGTGTTTTAGCAGGAGGGGCAGAGATTGCAGTGAAATTCATTTCGCATGAGGATGATGGGATGAGAGAGTTTTTGGCTGAAATTTCAAGCCTTGGAAGATTGAAGCATAGAAGTTTGGTGGGGTTGAGAGGGTGGTGCAAGAGAGAAAAGGGGGACTTCTTGTTGGTATATGACTATATGGAAAATGGGAGTTTGGACAAGTGGGTGTTTGAATGTGATGACAGTAAGATGTTGAGCTGTGAAGACAGGATAAGGATTTTGAAAGATGTAGCTTCAGCAGTCTTGTACTTACATGAGGGATGGGAAGCCAAAGTCCTTCATAGGGACATTAAGGCCAGCAATGTGTTACTTGACAAGGATATGAACGGAAGGCTAGGCGATTTCGGATTGGCCCGAATGCACGACCATGGTCAAGTGCCTAACACGACCAGAGTGGTTGGGACGGTGGGATATTTGGCGCCGGAAGTGATTAGTAGAGGACGGGCATCAGCTCAAACTGATGTGTTTGGATTTGGTGTCTTGATTTTAGAAGTCATGTGTGGGAGGAGGCCTACAGAGGAAGGGAAGCCACCTTTGGTAGATTGGGCATGGCAATTGATGGTACAAGGGCAATTACTGAATGCCCTTGATGAGAGATTGAGGGGCAGAGGCAAGTTTGATGAGGAAGAAGTAGACAGGGTGCTTCACTTGGGCTTGTTGTGTGCTTACCCTGACCCAAGTTTCCGGCCAACCATGAGACAAGTAGTGAATGTCTTGGAGGGGAAGAATGAGGTGGAGGACGAGGTTGAAAGTGAGGAATTGGACGCATATTTGCTCCGAAGAATGAAATCCATGAGTAGGTGGTCTGTGATTCCACGAAATTATGGCTCTTCACCACACCCAACATTTGAAGATATTCGGCAGTCCCACTCTTCATCCATGTCTCTGTGTTGGTCCAATACTACGGTGGAGGGCAGGTGAATCTACATCATGAATGGACAATTGAGGGTTATTTGTAAGCAACGGAAGATTTTCTTAAAAAATGCTTGGGGATTGATTTCCAAACGTTGGCAAATAATTTAAAACCTTTCGGATTTACTGTATTCAGCAAAAGAAAAATATAAATTTGGTAAGTCGTGGCATGCTTTTTCACTCCGACCAAGAAGACAGCATGGATCGAGACATGAACATGGTGTCCATATGAACAAAATATTGAGGGAATAGTTTTGGTTAACTTACCAAAACTCAAAACCTTTCCATTCATGTATATAGAGAAGTTTGTATCGATTTACACTTTGTAATGTTAACTGTACAGTTTGAATTTATAGTTAAGAAATAATCTTCACATCATTTGTTTCCTTGGTGTCATCTTATCTCGATCAAGCTTCAAATTATGGCATTGCTTAGTTTGTTTCTCTGGCTTATCTTCTACTGATTTCAACTCTATAGGCTCTGCTGCTTAGTTATCAACAGTAACTGCTACTGCTTTGGTGACTGTACTGGCGGATGATACATTGTTGTATGAAGTTGTATGCATTGTTGGCGGATCATGGAAGAGGACTCGGATTTTGATAGCAGCAGGCTAACTCAAGAATGTCATTGAGTGCACAATTAGTTGAAGGACGTGACCAGTGGCCAATTCTTTTTTGTACGGGTTTTGAATTTAATTTCTTTTGTATCTATGTTGAAAGTTAATTGCTTATATCTTCTGCGTTTCTTGTGAATTTTGCTTTTCACTATGAGTACTATTAGACTTTGGCATCTTTTTGCGTACAGGGATAATTTTTGTTTTAAAGCACCCTTATATAGATGGAAGGAAATGCTGGGTTTGAGAAAATTTTGAAGGACTTTCACCTATTATATAAAGGACTAGAGTAACTCGATGATGTCATATTCCTTGTTTTACTTAGCACATGAAGAGAGAAAAAGTTCTCGAGTTTTCCGTTTGCTTATTATTCTCTGAAGTTAAATTTTTTAACCTTGCTACCTCATTATGTCTCTAAAGTCTTCTGTTTGTAATTTTGATTGTGCTTCAAAACTTGGTTGTTGAGAATATTTGGTTGATATCTGGCTCTGGTAGATGTCTTTTATCTTGACATGTCTAAATGTATGTGTTATGGGTGTTAGCTTGGCTAGATGACATATCTTCACGAGTTAGGAGCCAGAGGAATGGTGGTAGAATCTTGCCTCATGACCTGAATAAAAACAAATACAAATAAATATGAAATTGCATAATCATTTTACAATTTCCTGAAAATACAATTTTTTTTTTCTTGATTTGGGATTGCTCCTAGAAATAAGTGGACAAATATTGTAACCGGTTTTTTCATATTTGTGTATTTTCCCTTTTCAATTCTGACTAAAGTTCACGTCCTTTATTTTTATTTTTTACAATGTTTTCATGCCCCTGTATTTTCATGTGATAATATTGCTATGCGGTGAATATATCAATGATATTGCTCTCTATTAATTAGTCATGATATGAGGTAATGTTTGCAGCTAAGTGGATGCTGATTCAAACTGTGCTATTTCTTTGATCTCAATGCAGGGCCTCTTTGTCTGTGCTATTCCAATTTAAGCAAGGAGTTGTTTTTCTTTGCCGACTCTGCAGGTAGGGATGCAATATTCCTTTAATGCGTGCCCTCTCTTTCAAATATATTTATTTGTATCGTGCACTGGAAGAAAATTTGGCTTGTGGTAGAGGCTACTCGTGATCAATGTAAAAAGACTAATGAAAGTGACTTGCTACTCTTCGTACTCATTTCACATCGATTAATGTGATGTGTTTTAAATAATTTTTTATATTAAGTTATTTAAAAAAAAAAACAAAAAAAGCAACTATTACAATGAAAGCAATATAGTGTCTGTTTTATACACCAACTTAAAATATATCAAATTAATCCGTAAAAAATAAATATAACATTAACCATAATTTATATGAATCAAAGTGTTGAAATAGTGTCTGTTTTCAAGCACACTTGATGCTAACAGGATCATGAGTACCTGCTGAAATATATATTAAGCCGGTTATTTGTTATTTCCTTTTCCTAATGTCCTGTCATAGGAGAGCGTTTACACACACCAATGAGATTTTCCTCAATTTCAAAGGCACGTGGGGGCGGCCATGTCTAAAAGGTCATCTCCATTTGAGAAAAATCGTTGGTCACTATCATACTTGTTATCGGAATCCGGATCCCCTCATATTCTTGAAAATATGAGAGTCTCATTATTCTTAAATTCAGCCGTTGATAAATCTAAATGGAGAAACAAATGCCACCCACTCAGACATTTTTGACTGGATTAACCAGCACTTAAAAAGAAAAAAAAAACTACAGCGCTCTCTCTCTCCCCCGCTGGGCCGCATATCTGCTTTCCTTTGTTTGCTTCTTTTTTTTTTTTTTTCTTTTTTTTTTTCGTCTCTTTCCCTAATAGAGTCAAACAAAATCAGAGCTTTGATCATCCCTCTCGCCACGGTAACATAGTGAGATCCAGGGACCTTGGAGGTTGGAAGAGACGGGCGACAAGTACCGGCGTGGTGGTTGGGCGAGGCTACGGAGATCGGCAACGTAGGGCTTTTGCATGTAGCCGGCGTCCGGGTTCCGTGGGTCGACGCAACAGGGAGGCAAGCGCGGTGGAACGTGAGCTAGTGGTTGTTGAGATCTATTTGTTAAAGTAAAGTTATTTGTATATTTGATGGGATTTATCACGAAATAAGAAGAGCTACTTTCGAAAATATTCTGCAAGTGTTGAAATTGATTTGTGGGTTTGGGTCTGGTTTTTTTCTGTGTCTTGCTACAAGTGGAGATCAAATTAGCCCAGAGGAAAAACATGAGCAGGTACATAGAAACACAGGAAACCAGAGTTTCCATACATGTTAAGCAAGCAACGAAGAAAAATTGTATGAAAAAAAGCCAATTCTCACAGTTGATTCAGCATCACACCAGGGTGGGTTAACCCGCAAAAATGCTGATGGGATAGGCTGAATGGCTGAGATTGAAGAAAATAATAATGAGGGCTGAGATTTAAGAATATGAGACCTCTCATATTCTCAAGAATATGAGGGGATCCGAATCCCTTTGTTATCACAATTGCTTGAGATCCTGACATCTTGAAAAAGTAAAAATCGTAGTCAATAAAAAGTTCAATTTTCTAAGTGGTTAAAGGATAAAGATGTTGATTTATTTTATAGATTTTTTTTTTTCTTTTTGTATTAGGAAGATGCCCACCTTCTTAGTTGAGTCATTACCGGTCTTTAGCTTCTGGTTCTTTAGTTCTTTTTCATATTCATATCAGATAATCAGTGAGATTTGGTAAATGTTTTTGAGAGGAGAAATAAGAAAGAAATGGGATTATGTGACATGAAGGTAGGTTAATGTAATATAAAGGTAAAATTAGTTTTGAATTTTTTGTAAGTGAAAAATGACAAAAATTGTTTGTTACTGTGAAAAAAAGTTTATTTATTTATTTTTCTAATAGATATGAGAAAAAATAAAATAAAATAGTGAATTGCTAAATAGGCCAAAACAAACTTTTTGTAGCACAAATCTCAACATGAGTAAGCCATGATAAAATGGTGGTTTCTGCGTGGATGATAGATAAATCGTATCTTTGTCTTTATTTTTCTTGACAGATCAAAAGGTTAGCTCCTAATTTATTATTGGTCTCTTTGTAAACCACATGAACCCTAGTGATTTCAAATGTCCACACCTAGTAAGGTTTGTCTATGTATGCAAACACCAACTATAAACATTCAATACTTTTACACCGGTGGTGGCTATTTTAACTACTTAAAAATACAATTTTTTTTTTTTAAAAAAGATTTAGCTACTAGTTTTTCAATGCAAATTTCAACAGATTATTTATTCCACTGAGTTACTCATTCCTTTCTTTAAATCTTATTTTTCAATGTATTTTTTATTGTGAAAGTTGAGAGAGAGAGAGAGAGAGAGAAAAGAATAATAAGAGGGTTCAAGATGCTAAAATAAACTTTCGTAGCAAAATGGATGAAAATATTTTATTTTGAAGTATGAGGATTCTATTTTGAAGTAGCAGGATCAGTAAAATGGCTCATAATAGCTACAAGGGTATGTTGGAGATTAGGGAAAGAGCCAGAATGTATTATGGGCAGGGGCTAGTGAAGGAGCCAAGATTTTGATTCAGAGTGTCAATTTTTTTTTTAATGAATGAAAAAAAATTAAAGTAGACAAAAATTATTTTAAAATATTAAAGAATATATAACTAAAAGAATAAAATTAAAACAATTTTAAAAAAATTAATTAATAATTTAAACAATACGCAGGCAACTTCTGAAATGTTGTATTCCAACTAATCATCATATTCTTTAAACTATGCTGGATTAAAATGACGTGTTTTTCTAAATTGTGTTTGTAAAAAATATGGTTAACTATTTTAATTATGTCATTTTGTATATATGCTCTTCGGATTTGGTTTATCACTAAGATGATAATAATAATAATAAAAAAAGTTCTTAAGCAATGAGTCTACTGGCATATTTACAAATCTAACTTCGACACGGAGGCTATATTGTACCCGTCATAAACTCTCACTTATCACATTGCTGAGGTCAGGAGAATATTTGATGTGTTATCTGGCGCGATTAAGACTTCCTACGGAGATCCCTTTATCCGTCTGCCTATTCTAATATTTTACTGCATTCGAGTATGGTAGAAATGCTCTCTATTCTGAGTGGGCGGGGTGTGGACTATGTGTCCAAGTGGATAAGGCTGTGGGCTACTAGAACAATGACCATAAGTTTGTTATTTAAAATTCATTCAATCTAACACTTTCAGTCGTTTTTTTGAAGCCCACTGGGTCTCGGCCCTGATGATCAAGCCTGGTTTATTATCTTCTTAGTCTCGGTTGGTCATGGTCTCGGTTAGTCATAGTCTCGGTTAGTCATAGCCTCGGTTGGATACAGTCTCGGTTATTTTTAACCTCGGTTATGATCACTCCTCTATATCGGTCTAATCTCGGCCTCGGTTTGTGTAGTGGTATCAGCTCTGTCTCGGTTATGACCCTCGCAATTTCAGTCTCGGTTCCTGACAATGGTACTATCCTTTTATGCCAACCTGTAGAAATATCGTGTACAAGAATTGTCATGAAAGTCATCTACATCTTTATGAGTTATGTTTCAAGAAGGAATACTTAAAAGATAGCTCTTGAACCCGAGAATTGGGGGATGAGATTTTATCTTCCACCAGATCAAGGTGAAAGTTGTTAGAAGAGGTTAAATTCAAGATAGATCATATCCCGAGATTCCAGACCAAGAATCCTATTCGAACTCTGTCAACTAGTTAGATTCAAAGTCTGTTAGAAGAGTCAGACTCGGAAAGGAGTTTGACATA
>FXXK01003511.1:0-21400 GCA_900184695.1 Betula pendula | reverse complement strand
ATGTTATATATTTATATGTTATAAATTGTAAGTATATTAAATAATTTATGTTAGATCATATTGTCGTATGATCATATGATCTACTGATTAAGTTTCTAATGATTGTTGAATCAACAATTTAAATAATTAATCATATAATCTATTGACAATTCTAATACTTAATCATATTATTCATATATAATGATAATGTGATTTATATAATCTCAAATTAAGTGCTTAACATTGGAATCAACAATGTGTTTCATATAATAATCTAGCATTGTGCCATATGTTCGTATAATCATTATATCATATAAATATAATCATATAATAATTTTATCTAATACTTAAATAATTAAGTATCTAATGATCGCTGAATCATCAACCAATTCAAATACTTAGTCATATAATTTGATTCTTCAAATCCTAAAGTGATTTTTTTTTTTGAAAAATTATATTTCTCCTAATTGCATGATCTCTCTCACTCTTGAATTTTTTAAATCTCAAGACAAAACCAAAAGGGGTAAAAAAATTTATTTCATGAAACAATTTAAGTTTAATTTTTAAAACTCAATTGACTTAAATTTATTCAAATCTCTCTCAAAAATTTCACTATAATCAGCTAACCCTTAGTCTTGCAAAAATTTTCCTTCCAAAAGTCACAAGCCTAAGGCATTAAAATTTTGAAAAATCATTATTAATTTATTTAAAAAATTGCATTAATTAAAGACCTAAATCTAAAACCCTATTATTTAATTGCATTGAACATATTCACCTAAAGAATAGACATATTGCTTTTTCTTGAAAATTTTATGAATTATCACATTAAACACATTCACTTTAAAAAAATGTCACATTAATTAAGAAGATCAAATACAAATTTAAATTATAATTGATTTTAAATATTATTTGGTATTAAATTGAAACGTTAATATTATAAAGGATCTTACAAATGCAAATATGAGATGAGATTGACCAAATCCACCTAATAAACTAAGCTTTATTTCTTTCAAATAAAATCTCAAATTTACATTTAAAGATTTTATAATTTTATAATCAAATTTTCCTTAAAGAGATTTTTTATTTTTTTGAAAATTCTATTTCTCCTAGCTTTATGATTTTTCTCACTCTTGATTTTTTTTTTTAAATCTCAAGATAAAACCAAAAAATAAAGAAAATTTCCTTTAATGAAGCAATTTAAATTTAATTTTCAAAATTCAATTGCATTAAATTTCACTCAAATCTCTTTTAAAATTTTCCTATAATCGGCTAGTCCTTAGTTTTACAAAAATCTTCCCCCCAAAAGTAAGATGCCTAAGGAATTAAAATTTCAAAAATTATTATTAATTTCATTAAAAAATCTCATTAAGTAAAGACCTAAATAAAAAATCATATTCTTTAATTGCATTTGTTGGGGATTGGGCCCGAAGCTGTAGCTAGGCCCACACCTGATTCTCTTGCAGCGTGACCCATGCGGGTCAAGCCCAGTCCATCCATTCACCGACCTTGGCCATAAGGTTCGGCCGATGCGTTAGGGGCCCTGCCGAACCTTTGGGTCCGGTTCCGTATATAGGATTCCGCCGACCCCCGAAGTTCTGCTCTCGTCTACAGGAGCCTCGCCGACCCTTAAGGTTCGGCTCCCCTATAAGAGAGTTAACGACCTTTCATGGATAAGGGACAAACCCCATTATGGTAAGCATTTATGATCGCCGACCTCGACCATGGTGCCCGCAAGTTCCCGATGCTTATGAAACCCACTAAGATGTGATTGATGTGACAATCAATCGTGAATTCGCACAGCGTGGACCATTGCGCTTAGGGCACGTGGAACAACCTTTAATGACCGACATGGGCATAGACGACTAAAAGGGAACCCAGGGGCCCACCGAGGAGCTTCATTAAATGGGCCTCGGGAGGGCAGCCACTATATAAGGAGGAGGGATAGGTTCGGCAGAAGGTACGTACAATCATAATACAGAAAATTTATTCTAAGTCTTTCTCTCAAACAAAAGAACTGACTTAGGCATCGGAGCTATCCCCCGCCGGCAACCCCGGCAAGCTCTTGTGTCTAACACTTTCTCTGTTCTCAGGTGACTCGCGCAGCCGGAGTTGGAAACTGTCCCAACAGCATTAAACATATTCCCCTAAAGAATACGTTTTATAAAAATTTTATGAATTGTCGCATAATCGCATTAAAAGGATTCCATTTAAAAAATCTTGCATTAAAATCTAGCATAAAACAAACTTTATGGTGGGTTACTACTTTAAGGCATAAATTAGAATGAAAATGGCTTCTTGTTCCGCATGTGCATGTGCGCACCCAGATCCAACGAGTTTCAATGAATCATCAAACAACCTCATTTAATTCACGGTCAAGATTGCTCATTTGGCAACGTGGAGCCGAGCTCATCAGTAATTGCATGTAGGTAATAAAAATTTTAAAAGTTGATTGTCTTTTGCATTTTCAATGCACGTGAACCGAGATTGTAGCGTGCATTTAAAATCACAGGTTTCATGGAAATGTTTGCCCGTTCGATTTTTTTGATTGAATGTGGGCCGTTAGATTTTATTAATGATTACAGCTGTTCCGCACATGTTCACGTGAAGGTTTTATGGTGTTCCACATGGCTCCATGAGTGTGTACCATTAATTTGTTCAAACAACTAAAATTAAATCATAAATTATGTCATTTAATCAATAAACATGATTCACACTAAACACTAATTTCATGTACATACACGTGTAAGGGGAAAAAATTGTTTTCATTTCCTCAAAAATGAAGATTAAATGTTCTTCTTCTTCATTCTTATTCTTCTTTCACTTCATTTTTTCTCTTCTCAACCATGGTCTTTCTCTTTTTTCATTTTCTTTTCTTAGTCATTCAAAGGTGTTGTTTCTCAATCATCATCTTCTTCTTCACATCATGCAAAAGTGTCGTTCTCAGTCGTTTCGTGGGCTGCCATCTTCGGCCTTGGAATGTTCTGGCATGGGGTGTAACGTGCTGGAGAGAGAAAGATTTCATGCGTTGGAGGCGTGACACCATTTTCAGCTTAGTCGAGCCGAGCTCGAGCTCGCGCAATTTTTACCTCTTGGAGAGTCGAGCTCAAGCTCGAGCACACAAATGGGGCTTGTCACGAGCTCGAGCTTGACAAAAACTAGCTCGAGCAAGCACTACTCACTCAAGCTCGACTTGATTACATCCCTAGTTCTCATAGTGCTAATCTCTCTTAGAATACTACGTCTTAATATCAGTTAAGTTGTGGAATTAAGAAAATATTTAGAGAGAATGAAAAAAGGAAAAATTTAAAAGAATATAGAATCGAACTACTAGAATTGCAACTGTGGTAAATGAAAGCTTCAAAGCACAAGAGAGGACAAGAACACACCTTTCAATACTTTTCATTAGTTTATTCATTGGTGATATCGTTATTGATCATGTCAGTTGCCATAACTACTACTAAAAGAGCTTTTTCAGTAATGAATATTATTACAAATCGTTTAACGCAACCAAATGGGAGATTAGTGGATAAATGATTGTTTGGTTACGTATATTAAAAATGATATGTTTAAGATTATCAACAATGAAGAAATTATATAGCGATTTCAAAATAGGAAAACTCGTTGATGACAACTAAATAAATTTATGATAATTAAATTTTATTGAATTTTTATTTGTTATATTCTTTAATATTTTTTAATCAATTTTTGTTTGACTCTATCTTTTAATTTTGCCTCCTATAAACCAAACTCCTAACTCTGCTTGCAACGCCCCAGCCCGCAAGGACCTGGTTTGTTAACTCTAAAGCCTTAGTGGCGCAAGGTTATTTATTAGGATGCCGGAGCACTCGTAAACCACAACAATGCATGTCATAAGAAAATAATATTTTTTCAGAAGCATAAGGGCTTAGCATAATAAGTGCATAACAACATAACTTAGTAAGTCAGATGGTCCTTTTTTTTTTTTTTTTTTGTGCCATAGGCACTTACTAACACATAACATAGATGCTACAAAAGTAACATAAGTGGATAACGTGATTTCCCCAAAAGCCTAAGTATTCTGGCCACCTACATCATTTGTCTCAAAACCTAAAAAGGGCAAGAGAGTAAAAGGTGAGTAATAGGCTCAGTAAGTAATAATTTCAATCGAGTTAAAACAGTTGGTTAGGGGAAAGACATTTAACAATAAGAGCAAGATCAATCGGTGTAAAACGTATAACTTTGAATAAAACGCATATTTCTTACTCACTTAAAACACCATGTCCTTGTAACTTTAATAATATGGCCTTGCATACAATTACACCCAGTATATATAGGGTTGTGCGATCCAACCTTTGAGGATTTGACAACACCGTGGCCGCAAATATGCGCTGGCCAGCTGATCAACTTATTGGTGCACTCAGCATGGTAACTTAGTGATGACCACACCTTTACATAACCGTAATTTCAGTGTAGTGCACTACATCCTAGCCTAGTACCGTGCTACTAACTTTCCTTTAGGCCACATATACTTAGATAATTAAGGTTTCACCTAAACAAATGCTTATCTTACCTCTTGATATTCTCCTTACTCATATAATATTTTTCATGTGTATACAATGCCATTCGTTTGCAAAAACTTTCTTGTTTTGGAAAGTTTCTTAAAATATAAACTTTCTTAATTTGGAACATTGTCTAAAATATAATCTTTCCTAATTTGGAAACCTCATTTCATAATTGAACATTTGTACCCGCAATTGCGTGACAAATTAGTTATAAATCATTTTGATACATGAAGTATTGACCACATGTAATAATTGTAATAACATTTTAAGGTAAACCATGGTATTAAAATCATTGAGAATTAACACATTCACATGCATTTTAATGAGAGATAGCGACAACTATTTATTTAATTATAAAACATTACTTGCAAGATAATTAAACTTTCAAAGCAATTCATCATGCATGCATAATAAGAAGATAATAATCACTAAAATTGAAATGAATTTAAAAAGGGGTGAGGAGTACAACTTATCTGAATACATCTTTAGAGGTAGTCAGGGATTTGCTAAAACATGAACAATAAGGTTCAACTAATTTAGCCTTATGCTAGGCACCCCTATTAAAAGTCGGTCCTCACTTAACAACTTTTCTAACCTTTCCCCCTATGAATAGAGAATTTTTCTTCTTACAAAAAAGTCCAGGGTTTAACCTTAGGGTTCCTTTTTTTTTTTTTTACGCATGGGGAGGGGGGGGGGAAACTTCATAAAGGCCCTCCAAACTTCCACGCGATTTGAAATACCCGATCTGATATTTGATTTATCCCATTTTGGCCCCTTATACTTTTAATTTGTATCACTTCACCTCCTCCGTCTGTTTTCACTGTAAAACCCTGTTGAAATTTTCAAAATACTCTTGTATTTTAAACAAAAAAAAAAATTAAAAAAATCTAAAATGAATGATATTTTAATAATTTTTGCACCACTCCATTAGGATTTACCGTTAAATCCTAACCAAGGGGGGCTAAATGAGACAAATTGAAACTATGAGGGGCCAAAGTGAGAGAAATCAAAGATCAAGATGTGGTATTTCAAATCGCGTGGAAGTTTAGGAAGCCTTTGTGAAATTTCATTTTTTTTTCTTTCTAGACATTGGGTTTATTCTTTCTTTTCTTTCTTCCTCCAACAAAGAAAGAACCACAAAATGAAACCAAGATAAGGTAGTTGAGTAAGAAATATGATCTTATAACCTATGGTATTAATCACTTGATTATGACCATTATTAGGATTTTAGGAATCAGGCAAAGCAAATGAAAAACCAAAAAAGAAATAGACATTCATTAATGAAATGAAGAAAGTTGATGCGAACCCACTAGTAAGAAAACATTAAAAATAAATAAATCAACTATTTCGAGAGAGCCGTGATTTCCAATGGCTACTTCAAGGGAGCCTTGACCTCCAAAACACTGTAAACTGTATTCTAAAATAATAATCAACTCATACTTGTTTATTTATAGTTCCTCATTTAAATAGAAGAACGGTTACATAGAGGAATAGAAGACCTAGTTTGATTAAAACTAGGATTATATTTTATTTCATACTAGGACTCTGATTTGTATAGAATCAGAATCAACCTGGGATTTGAAAAGTATATTCCTTATTAATCTCTACTTGAACCCCCAAGGAACAAACACATCAAAAGTATAAAGAATACACTCACTTGGAAGAGAAAGAACCTGATTTTCAACTTCAATGAGTTAACAACACAACATTTCCTCTTCTTCATTACATACAACCGTATGCCATTCCTAATTTGGATGCATCTACAAGTTGAATAAAAGGAATTTTTTTTTTTTTTTTAGTACTAATAAATCTAGGTGTTAGGAAGCAACCCAAATGCACAAGGAGTGTACAAAAGAGCAAATATAAAATAAGAATGTGCGGAAAGTACAAGCTAAGAATTCACAAACACTAATGCAATCAAATTGTAGTCCAAGACTATCTCGCTTCCATAGCAGGTTCAAAAGTATCTTTCCCAGAAAAACTCCCCTTTTTTCTTCGAACTATTATAATTTACAGTAACCTTCATCTACGGAATATGAATGGATTTGAAAAAATGAGGTGCGTGGACACGTGCACCGCGTACGGGGATCGCATCTGGCGCGTCAGACTGTCAACGAACTAATGTAAGGAATTTTAATGGATTTAATCTAATATCTGAATATCTGGTTTGTGGATCTTGATGAATTTTTCTTGCTCATAATTACTTGCAATTCAATGCACACATTGTGTGAAGTTAATATGGCCTTTGTACGGGTGACTAGTCACCAAATTCAGAAATGATGAATTGATGCACATTGAAGCTTCTGCTGCACTTGAAGCCATCCATCTTGGGGTAAAAGAAAAACCGAGTCCTTGAATTCTATCCATAATCTTCTTGTTTCTAATCAAAGGGAGAGTTTGCTTGCTGCTCTTAAATGAAGCAGGCGTCAAGTGTTTAATGTTTTTGTAATGTAATTGGTCATAAATTCAGAAAAACAAAACTAGGATGCTTGCATTAACTCATCAACTCTGTAGAATAGTAAAAAATAAAAAATAAAAAATAAAAACCCATCAACTCTGTTAAGCAACAAATGAAAGCATTGCCACTAATCAACCCACATCAAAGGGTAAAATGTTCATGTTGCAATTGGAGATTCATTACATGACATTCAAAACAATGTCAGAAGGTGATGAAAGCAAATCACATGTTTACATAGATAAAGGTCACCTAGGGAGATGACCTTAATTGAAAAGACGAGAGGAGGATTGAAATAGGAAATTACATCTAAAAAGAATTACACAAAAGGGAAAGAAACACGGCCATATTTCCACCTTTCATCATCCTGGCTAATCTACAGCACAATACTAATGAAAAGTAATTGATGGCTCAATGCAAATGTGACAAAAGTCAAATCCTTAAATGTTATTTTCTAATTTCTTTTCCCCTACTGAAATTATATACCTAAACAACTTTTTTCTTATTCCTCCCTCCTTTTGCCAGTACCATTTTTTATCTACCTCTGATCCATTATGTTTTCTCTACGTCTGCGTCTCCTACCTGAACGTCCCAACAATACTCTGCCATGTCGACGGAGGCGGCTAACCAGTGACCCACCACCATCATTATCATCGCTGTTATTATTGTCATCTTGATCAGAGGAAACTAACCCATCAACAGGAGATGTATGGTGAATGCCAACAGCATTCTGATCTGATCCATGGTGAAAGTTCCTCTCAGGCTGCCTCAGCCGTCTACTAAGGTCATTCCCTGACGGTCCAAATGCTTGCAACAGAAGAAAGACATTCACCAGATTACTATCAAAGCCCATCTCAAAGCTCCCATTCCTCTCCGCAGCATTTACATCAAAAGCCCCATCCTCTTCATCTGTATCAAACCCATTATGATTACTTTCTATTACATAATCTCCAAAAACCATTGCCCCTGGCATTGTTGACCTTATTGTGCTGATCACATCATCATGCTCCCGCTCCCGCTCAAGCCGTCTCCATTTCTGTTCAAGCGTGGGATCCACTTCGCGTGGCCGTGCAGAGGGGTGCTCTGCCCTTACATGCTTCCTCAGCTCCTTGTAATTTCCAATAAATGAGCAGTTATCCTGCATGCAGCTTCTCTTCTTTGCATTTAGATATTCTCGTGCAGGTTCAACCACAGTCCAACCTTTAACCTGGCCCCTGCAAAGGGGGCAGGCAAGCTCGGCCATTTCACACCTCTCAACAGGCCCACTGGAATCTGGCACCTGAATGGGATTATTGACGGAGCCATGCACATCTTGTCCATCATTCGATGAGATTACTTTAGTATATGCTTTCTTGTACTGGTCAAGGCAGTTGGAGTACCGAAAGCTAGTTCCACACATGTAAGGACGACAACCCTTGTCATGAGAGGAACAGAGGAGAAGAACAGCGTTGTGAGGGCACTCCATGCACACAGAACATGTCACATCTTCCCAGTCCTTTTTATCCAAAGCCTTGGAGCATTTCTTAGGGTACAAGTCCACTGAAACAGCTGAGGTATAAGAAGGCAGTCTATATGGAGTTGCCCTGGATTGTCGGGAAGCCATCCTACGTCGTCCTCTGCTACCATTCGCCATTTCCAAATCTAAACCTGAAAACCATATTGCAACATATATGAACATAAAGTTGCCACATTGTCAGCAAAATACTTTATATGAACAAGAAATAAAACTCAGGAATTTCCACACCGAATTGGTAGAATTGATCAAAACTGTTGCTGCATGTCAATCTGCTTTAATCACCACTGTTCTATCCCATGACAATGAAGTAGAACGTAAGTTAAAATGCAGCCTGATTATTTATTGAAAACAATTACTTGAGAATCTTACCCACCAATTGTAACAAAGCAATATACACGGAGCAATTATTAATACATTTACAGCAAAATAATCCAATTTAACTTTTGTCCCACGCATGGTGAGACACCAGCAGTAAATCTTCCTCATAACACACTTCTACATGTCATACGTGAAATCTTCACTTCTCAATGCTTTGTACAGGTTGCAATTCAGTTGGACTGTATATCTTAGTAATTTCATCTTCAAAATCAATATAAGTGCTATTAGAAATTATAATTTTCGCCTAGGCTTTCTTTTTGTAATGACCTATTCATCCAATAAAGAGAAGTATGAGCACCAAAATTCTTAATCAATCAAACAAGGCATCACCAAGAATACAAGAGCAGAGGACTAAATTAGCTACCATCAGGGAGCAGAGCTTGTGGGACACTTTTCTTAAAATATTAAATTTTGGCTGCAGCATGAGAAAAATTTCTAAGAGAAAGCTGACATCTTAAAGAGTGTCTATCCTTAATTGTTTGAGCCAGTGATGATATTTCTCTTTACTACAGTGTCCGCTACAAGGCTATAGCCAGCAAAAGTACATTTTGTACCAGATGTATTATAAAACTATTACAACTGGTCACATATAAGTACTCTCCAGAGGAATGTACCTGAAATTCAGTTTATTGTTAAAGTCACAAGGAAACGCAAACCAGGTGGTAAGAATTTACTAGCTCTTTCGAACTCAAACCACATTTTTTTTGTATAAGTAAACGAAAGTATAATAAAAAGCGTAAGGCGCCCCTACTCCACACGAAACCCTCAAACCCAACCCACCAAACACCACCTAAAGCCCACACAAAGTGCTCAACCCTAAAAAGCATGAGCCTTGCCTTTTCCACGACTAGAAGACGCTCCTTTAGCATCATAGTTAATCAAGCATTCTAAATTCTTTAGCTCCCTGTAGCCTTTGGAGCGAGAGAGAGAATCCAGTTCCTCCCAACGATGTTCCTTTTCGATGGCTGTCAAGAGAGCCAAAGTCTTCTTCCCCTCACCCACACACGAGATCCCCACCGCATGACATACATCTTTAACACAATGCAGAGCCCAGTCCGAGAACCTGGAATCTCCCAACGCGACAGGGAATAGATACCCAAAGGGGAAGGAGAATCCCCTCCCATCCGTGAGACACAACACAACCTCACCATCATCCTCTTTATCCATCACAACCAACGCTGCCGGCGATTCCACCAAAACCAATCCTACCAGCGAAGTCTGAGAATCACCAACCACTGCCGACGATGTCTTCGAGGTACCATCATCCAGGGCGGACGGAATCGGAAAGCTACGAGATTTCTTTTTACCCCCCTTATGAGCCAGAACCACAACTGAAGAAGCCACAGAAAGAATCTAAGGGGAAACTGTTCCAGCCCCGACAATGGAAGGATGATAGATGACCAACGTGTGTCCAGAGGAGCCTTGGCAGGGCTGCACAGTGATCTCCAGCAAGATTTGGCAAAGACCCAGAGCTGCCGGCGAGTTCTGGGAAGCAAGAACTGCCCGCGAGTACTTAGAAGGATCCCCAACAGGATCAAAGATAAATACTGACCTCGGCGATAACTGGGAAGGGTTGCCGGCAACATCTGCAACCAAAGAAGGCAGCTACGACCTAGCCAGAACATCTACCATAACCGAGCCCCTCGAAGACGATTGGCACAAAACCAACAGAACCTGAGAGCCAACAGTGCGACAAAGGCAGCCATGACACACAACAGGGTCTGTTATGAAAACAGGACTCGGATCTAAGCCTAGCTTAGAATCTTTCTTGATGGGCTTAGGCTTAAGAATAAGCTGCTGGGTAGAAGAGACCTAGGAACCCGGCCCAAAAGTCTCCAGCCCTCATTGGAGGGCAGTAATCGAGCCGAGCTGAGCCGAGCTTTACAATTTCAAGACTAGCTCGTTTATAAGGATACATATTCGAGCCGAGTTATGAAATGTGTATTCAAGACTGGCTCGTTAGAAGTTCGGGCGAGCTCGAGCCTATTGATAATACTATTCAAGCTGAGCTGGGTACTCGATCGAGCTCGAACTAGGCAATTAAATTTTTTAATATGTGATCCAAGCAAAGTTCAAGTCCAAATTTGTGAATAACCTCTATACATTTATCTAAAATATAAATATATAATACGTAACTATATAAGGCATAATATACAATATAATATATAATTATAGTCTATAGGTAACAAATTAATAGAATATTATTATATATTACTATAGAGTAGAAACTATAGTATAAGTATAATGCGAGCAAATAGTAAGTCTAATATTTTTTTTGATAAGTAAGTAGAATTTTATAAAAAGCGTAAAGCGCAGCCCTGGTACACAGGAAGTATACAAGAGTCAAAACTCATTACAAGAAGAGAAAAGAACAAGGAAGTCAGAAAAGCTTATCGCTAAAGGAGCTAAATAAGCAGCTGTCCAAGAGAAAAGGGTGAAAAAGAAAAAAGACTTGAGTTGTTCGAGCGATTTTCTTTGATCCTCAAACGTTCTGTCGTTCCGCTCCCTCCACAGGCACCACATGAGGCAAGAAGGCACCATCTTCCAACAAACAGCGTTACGAGAGCGCCGCCCGTCCACCAACAAGCGAATAAGTCGACCACCCGAAGAGGCATAACCCAAGACAACCCAAATCGACTGAAGATGGCAGTCCATAAGGCTTGGGCAATATCACAATGAATAAGCAGATGATCCACAGACTCCCCATCCCTTTTGCACAAGCAGCATCTATTTACCACAATGACTTGTCGCTTTCTGAGATTGTCAAAGTAAGAATTTTCCCTTGAGCTGCCGACACCCAAAAAAAGCCACCTTCAAAGGGAACTTTGGTCCGCCAAATACTCTTCCAAGGGAAAGAGACAGCATCCTTGCAAACAAGGGCTTTGTAGAACGAACGAACATCAAACTTTCCTTTGCGAGAAGGAGTCCACCAAAGCTTATCTTCTCCTACCCTACTCCTACTAGAGGAGTACAATAAGGAGTAGAAAGAAGCAAAGACAACTACCTTCCCAATCATGCGCCGCTCGCAGAAAGCTGACATCCCACTGAAGGAAGCCACTAGAGAAGTCCATGTGATCAGCAACACAAGCAGCCCTATCTCCGGATAAGCCATAAAGGACGGGGAATGCTTCCTTGAGGGCCAACTCGCCACACCACACGTCATCCCAGAATTTGATCTTGGACCCGTTTCCCAGCTTGAATCTGGTGAAGCTAACAAAAGAACTCCAGCCCTTCCTAATATTCTTCCAAAGCCCCACTCCATGCGGCCCAGAAGAAGCAATAGAAGTCCACCCACCCCAAGAACTACCATATTTAGCATCTATAGCAATTCTCCACCAAGCCTTCTTTGCTCGTCGCATAACGCCACAACCACTTCCCTAATAGAGCTTTATTGAAAACCCTCAAGTTTCGAATCCCCAACCCTCCCTCAGGGATAGGAGAGCAAACCTTGGACCAGCTAATCAAATGAAACTTGAATTCATCGCCTATGCCGCCCCAAAGGAAGTCGCGTTGGAGCTTCTCTATGCGATTAGCCACACTGACAGGGATAGGGAAGAGGGATAAGAGGTAAGTAGGAAGATTGGAAAGAGTGCTCTTGATAAGGGTAACTCCCACCCTTAGACAGATACAACCGTTTCCAACCTGCCAGACGCTGCTCCATCTTTCAAGAACCCCGTCCCAAATAGACTTGGCCTTAAAGCAAGCACCAAGGGGAAGACCAAGGTATTTCAGGGTAAAGAGGAAACCCCGCACTCCATAATGCCAGCCAGCTCATCCACATTATCCACATCACCCACAGGGACCAAAACTGACTTTGCCAAATTGATCTTTAACCCCGAGCAGCTTCGAAACATAAAAGAACCATCCTCAAGAAGCGAAGATGATCAGGGTTGGCTTCGCAGAAAACCAAAGTGTCGTCCGCAAATAACAGATGAGAGATAATAACCTCTTCAGAAAGCCTAGAGCCCATGAGGAAACCTGACAGAAAACCCCTGTCAATAGAGGAGATAACATTCTGCTTAAGGCCTCCATGACAATAAAAACAGAAGAGGAGACAACGGGTCTCCCTGCCTCAACCACGAGAGCTACTGAAAAAGCCGGACGGCGTGCCATTAACAAGAACCGAGAAGCGAGCTGTAGAGATACATTGTGCAATCCAGGAACCCATTTCACCCCAAACCGCACCTCCTCAACAAATACAAAAGGACCCCCAGTTGACATGATCGGAAAGCTTTCTCGATATCCAACTTGCAAATGACCCCGGGCGCACCCGAGTTGATAGGACTGTACAGACATTCATTCGCTAAAAGAACAGAGTCAAGGATCTGCCTATCTTTAATAAAGGCATTCTGGGGTTTCGAGATAATCTTCTCCACACAACCTTTCTCATTCTATTGCCAAGACTTTAGCAATGATCTTGTAAACTCCACTGACAAGACTGATAGGCCGAAAGTCCTTGAGATCAGATGCCCCGTACTTCTTCGGAATGAGGGCAATAAACGTGGCATTCAAGCTTTTGACAAACTTGCTATGAGTATGAAGTCTTGGAAAACCCGCATCAAGTCAGATTTAATCACATCCCAACGACTTGAAAGAATGCCATGGAAAAACCATCTGGGCCAGGGGCTTGTCTCTGTTCATACCTTTAACCACTTCAAAGACCTTCCCTCTCTAGAAAAGGAAGCTCAAGCGAAGAAGCCTCATCCTCCGCTAAGGAATCGAAGGCGAGGTTGTCCAACTAGGACGCCAACTGTATTCCTCTTCAAATAAGGTCTCGTAGAAATGAGCTGCATGCTCCCTGATGACCGATTGATCGGACGAGACAGAGCCATTAATGGAGAGAGACTCTATGGAATTATACCTCTTGTTAGAGTTGGCAACCCGATGAAAGAATTTAGTGCATTTATCGCCTCGTTAAGCACAAAATTCTAGATTTTGTCCTCAATAAATTTCTCTTGTAACACAACATTTTCCAGCTCACTAATGACTGAACTTTTCCTTAACTTCTCCTCGGAAGATAACCCTCTCTCAGCCTCCAAACAATCAAGGGCGTTCAATTCTGAAAGAGGGCTTTTTTGTTGAACTCACATTGCCGAATTCCTGCTCGTCTCCATTATCTTAAGGTCAGTTTCAAAGCTTTAACTTTTGAGTGAGAATGAAACTAGGGAGCCTTGAAAGTGGTAAGACGTCCACCACAAGCCCTAACCTTATCCACAAACCCAGTCGCCTTTACCACATATTCTCAAATTTAAAGGGCCTGGGGCCCCTTTGATGCCCCGCAATCAAGGAGAATGGGGAAGTGATCAGAGCAAATTCTAGGCAGCCTTTTTCTGAGAGATACCAGGATACTGGCTTCCCAATCCGGAGAAACGAGAAAGTGATCAATGCGAGGACCAAGAGGAATTATTAGACAGTAGACGACCCCAGCGCAAGAGGGAGATCCATAGGCCTAGCTCAGAAATGAGTCCGAGAACTCCATCATAGAAGGGCAAAAGCGAGCTTCCCGGATCTTTCAAAAGGGAAACCGGGTGACATTGAAATCCCCTCCAATACACCAAGGTCACATCCCACCAACTAATAAGCCAGCCAATTCCTCCCAAAGGCAACGTTTTTCTATGTTACTGACAGAATTAGGGTCAGTCGATTAGACCCCGCATAAGCCAATAAGAGAATAGCACACAATGGATTGTATAACCTAGAGATATAGAAGCTATCATTGTTGAAGGAGCAGGATTTACTAATCGATACATCCCCCCACAATTATCTATCTCCGTCTTTTATCGAACAACCCATCTTATCTTCACTAGTGAGAAGAGGTAATACACAGTAAGCCTCCTCTATAGAAGCATAGGATATGCACCAATTAATCACAAAACAAAACATGGACCCATATCCCCACAAAAGTCATGAACCAAAGGATACTAGAAATATTTAAGTGTACCAATTTTATAGAGGTACTTGCAGTAGCAAACAAGATAAGTCTTGCCTTCCCACTGATATGGCATAAATGGTTTCCTTAGAACTTTAAAGCCGCTTATAATATATGAAGATTTCTAGAGAATCACCTCATAACATTCCAAGGAGAGTTAGTAAACAGGGCTTCATCTTTTATAAGCCACTATTAGAACCCTCCTTTTAGAAACAACTTACCTCAAGAGATGTTACTGCACATTAATGCGGCGTCATAAAATATTAATAGAGGTGAAGTAAGCTATTAAGTTCTCTTCATACCTTTTTTGCCAAGGAAGAATAGGGGAAGGCCCGCTTGCCTTGTGCTCTTTGCTGAAAGAATGCCTAAAAAAATCTGCCATCTTCCCTTCATAACCATCGCACGATATGCCCCACAAAGGACAACAAATCCTTCACTGCTGGTAAAATCTGAGGCTCTAGAATGTTTTTGGGCAGCATGGAACCCTTGACTTAGATGCCGGTGCGGACTGGCTAAAGCGTAGGCTCTTGCCTCCGGAGAAGAAATCCACCTCTAAACACGGGGCTGAAAGTAAAAGGGACAAGCCCAGTATCTTCTCCTTTGCCACAAGTTAAGAGAGAATCAGAAAGGGGCAGGAATCCATCTTCACAGGAGAATCTAGCTTCAAAGAAGACGCCGGATGATCCAGATTAAGTCTACCCCTTGGGCTGGGCTTACAGCACACGAAGGCATGGAACCAGCAAACACCTCGAGACAACCCCCAAAAGGTAGCTTATACAAGGGGATGAGGAGTACCCAGTGCTAACCCAAAATGAAGCTCATCAACGAGAAGGAAGACCACAAGCGAAACAGATCTGGGGGAAGAAACGACAACCGGCGAAGAGGAGAGTCCAAGAAATCATCAAGGAACGGAGGGCCCCAAGAAATCACCTGAGAAGCCTGAGTCTGACCCCAGGAAGCGGCTTAAAAAACATCGCCGAACCATAGCGAGCTCCGGGCGAAGTCTCAGAGTTCGCCGGAGCTCCAGATCTTACGGCGAAGTCACAGAGAATACCGGTTGAAGTCTTTACATAGCTTCGCCGGAGCCACAGCGAGCTCCGGCGAAGTCACAGAGGATACCTGGGCTTCGGAGATAACCGGCTGTGGGTCTGCTCCGGGATCGGCGGAGCTCTGGGGAGGCAGATGGGGTGTCAAATAGGCGGCGGAGCGGTAGACGGAGCACCGCCGGAGGTCGACGGCAGAAACTCGTTCAGGGATACCCCAAACCCGAAACCGAAACTTTCTCTTGGATCCGGGTGAGTCCTTAACCCAACTGCTGCTTGGCTTAGACGCGTTGGGGCCTCGGCCCCTCAATACAATAAGGCCTTTCCTTTCTCAATCGGGTGGGCTTAACTACGGCCCCAGAACTCCGAAGCCTTCGGACTGACCGGGGATCTTTCGACTGGCCCGACCCGCGTGCGTTTTAGGCTGAAAGAAATTTTGGGCCGTGGCCCAGGACCCAATCTGTTTCTTTTGATGGGGGCTTCAGAAGCTGGCTTGTGGGTCTGTATTCTTAGGCCCACCCGAAGAAAAGCCTGCATCTAACCATAATAAGCAACGAGTCACATCCCCTTGATAACTTTCCAACGGTGTCCTTGAGGGAATCTGCTGTCCCTCTCGAGAAAGCATGCATTCGCGGAAATCTGGAGAAGGCCCACATCTCTTTCGTACTTTACGCACCAAATTTCGGCGACCGGACAAGGTTCAGCCTGCAGACTTGACGGGCTCTATTCATCGGCGCTACCAGACTTCGGGCGCAGGAGAGCTTCGGCGCAGTGGGTTTGACCGGTGACCAACGCTCTGAAACCTTCGGCTCTCGTCACCTCTGCAATGTTCTCCGCCGGTGAGGTGTTGGATATCCACCGTATGCGATGCTGCCAACGTCAAGGAATCAAACGTCCTCCTTGCTGTATCGAACGCACTCCACTATAGACTTTCATATGTGCACCAACGGATCGCAGCTGAGTGTGGAAGTTCTCCCATCAACACCTTTTATACCTTATTGGAATGAAAATTGGCACCCTTCTCTTCTGCCTCCGCCAAAATCCTCCACCCCAAGAACCGGCCATGCTTGTTGGACACCACGTTGACAATGAAACCAGAACTCCAGCACGGATCTTTTCCAGAACCACTGGAGGCGCCTTCGCAGAGATTAATTCTTCCATGTTTCCAGGAGCCATATAGGTCCTTTCTGCCCAAGAAGAGTGTCCGGGTGAACCCTTACTGATTTCACAAAGGCCTCAGCCCATTAGAACCTCCCTCAACATCCAGTTCAATTTTTTGGATCCACGGAAACACCTCCTACGAAACGCCATTGCAGAAAACGGAACCCACGGGAGCAGAGATACGAAAAAGAGAAGTAACGCCGCTTCACGCGCACCAGGATAGAGAAGAAGAGGGGAAAGACCGACAAAATGTAATGCTAGGCAAAAAGCTATTTTACGAGTCCTCGTAAGCTCTAATATACTATATAATACTATTAACTATATTTATAACTATAGTAATTAACTAATTGTTAACCATATACGATGTTGCATTATATATATTATATAGTTATATATTAACATTCAATATAGTTTATATTGTTATAACTAGACTATATATTAATAACTTAATATGTTCGTTTATAAACTAACTAATTAGTATGTTAATAATATGATTAAACACACATTGATACATACATTCATGGTAATAGCTACTATATATCAAAGTATTATAATTAATATGGAAATCACTATATTTATTTAATTAGTATAGTTAGTTACTTATTTGAACTAACTATAATATATTAATTCAAAGTGAACCTATCATATTATATGTAACTCTTAACTATACTTACATAGTTAGTTTCTTAGTAATATTAAGTTAATTAGCTATATATTAACCTACTAGGCTCGCAAACAAGCCCTAAACAAGTCGGGCAAACTGGTCCGCGAGCCTTAAACGAGCTAGCTCGCAGCCCTTCGAGTTCTATCGGATGAGGTCGAGTATGATATCATTACTAATCGAGCAGGGTGTTTTTTTACAATAACGAACGAATTTGTACAGTACCGAGCTCGAACACAGGTCGAGTTTTAACCGAGCGGGACTGTTGAACGGACTGGTTTATTTACAGCCCTTTACCTCCAATAACATACAAAAAAGCCCGATTCAACTCCATCTTATTTTCTCTAATTGACCTCCTCCATGTCAATAGGCGCTCAAAACCAACCACAAATCCTTCCCCTTTCCTCCCTGACAAGTTCGCCTCACCTTCTGCAACATTAAAAAGGGCAAGTAGCCGTACCTCAAGCCTTGGGTTCTGAGCTTTTGAAGAAAGGAAGCCTCTACAACAGGATTCTTCTTGGTCCAACAAACCAAGGAAACGCTCCGTCATCACCTTCACCGTTGCTATGTTTAAGGCTCATGCCATGCTAACCACCTCCGCAAAATGATGAAAAAACGCCCTTCCACGAAGGGCCCTTTACCACTGGCATTGTATTTGCAACTTTCACCGGCAATTGCCCCAAAAACAGTTCCTATTCCCATTTTGGGGCCTGGACCGGAAGAGCACCCAGAACCCCGGTATAGCGCGTTCGGACACATGCCATGGCCTTGCAAGAGGAGGACTCAAAATGTCCACCACACTTTCCCAACTCATCGGCGAGCATCTTCAATCCCGCCTTTTTCACGCCCTTCCGGGACTATAATAATTCCAAAGCTGTCCACCCACGTATGTATTCCGCCACCTACAACGATCCAGCTTGCTCTATCTTGAGCGTTTCTGAGCAAGAAAGCCCGGTTTCCTCCCTCAAAGAATCAGTAAAAGCAGAGTCACCGCCAGCTTACCATGTTTCTCGACCACTCTTTAACCAAGCTACCTATAGTTTACAACCATCCATTAACAAGGGACGTAACCCATTTGTCTTCCTCTCAACTTGCAAATGGAAACCCCTTCCTTCTCTTCAGGCACCGAAAAGCTCAAGGGCTTTAGACTCAACACAAAACCAACTCAAATAACTCCATCTTCCAAAAATAACATTAAGACCTTCCACTTGGAGTGAGACAAACGACGAAAGCATCCTCCCAGTAGACCAAGAGCCACCCAAGACCTAAGAGGTGAAGGAGCAAAGAGACGACGAGAGAGGATAGTGGACGCCACCACAGCTAGAGAGAGGACGCGAAGGGAAGTTCTAAGGGAATAAGCTAGAAGAAAGATATTTAATCTCTAGGCATTTGTTCAACCTCGAACCACATATATTTCTTGATTATCTAAAGATTACTACACTTACATGAAATGTTTCTAGGGTGAACATGATTGCATGGCTAAACTATCCATTCATTCCTGCGCTCAAAGCACCAACCATAATACAGTATCTTTGATACATGTTTATATATGCTCCAGAAAAGGTGAGCAGTTAATAACCCCCACTAGAGTAGGTGGCATGACAAAAAAGAAAAGGTAATTATTCCGAAAAAACCATGAACTTATAACTAAATAAGATTATCTCAGTACCATGTCTAATGCACAACATGTAATTGTACCTGAAACACCACCCAGACAAAATCTCATGTACAATAAGTTGATTGGATGATCAAGCTACTTGACTAGAAGCACTTAGCCTGTCTTGAACCTCATAAAAAAATTAAAAATTAAAAAAAAAAAAGGCACTATGTTTTGATAAAACCACAAGGAAACTAACTTAGAGCTGCTAGCAAGTAAGCTGCTGACTAAGAAACTTAGCAACTTGTTCATGGTGAAGCACTTTAAGGGCTCATGATGGGGATAGCAAGTGTTTGATAGGAGGTTAGTCTTACAAATCTAACTCTATGTTTTCGGACAAATTACAAAATTTCCATTACATTGCTAAATCTTCCAAAATGAGAATATAAAAGACTTTGTCATCCAAGTATTAAAAATCAACCTTGAATTCACAGGAATTATCTCTCCTTTCCGCATTGCTTTTATCCAAGTAGGAGGAACTCGGGGTTGAAAATGTTGCAATACCAGCAATCAGCCCATTCTCGAGGCTTCTTCATCATATGGTAGGGAAGGTGCAACATGATATTGCTGTGCACAGTTGTTCATTGGGAGGCAGCACATCATGGGATAATGAACAACTGTTCGGTCTAAAGTCAATCTCCGGATCAAGCAAAACCAATTACAACAAAGTTACTTCTGATCTACAGTATCAGCATTTGATTATACAGATCATATTGAAAACGTGAAAATATTTATTTCTGAGAACCATATTGATCTCCTCAAAATATGTCAATCTATAATTTAGTATCTGCAATGAAATTAAGAAAATTATGGCAAAACCTACATGCTTTACTAGCAATTGACATAGAAGGACGGGCAACTTACATTGATGGGACAGTTTCTAAGAGTAGTCAAGAAATGAGGCTGTCTTGTAGAAACAAAAAAAAAGAGAAAGTAGTTTGGAAGTGTTGCAAGAGCCAAAACAGCTGCAGAACTCTTTTCCTAGCTAGAATTGAACCAGTAATTGAAGTAGGCTGAAAATTCTTCAGATTCTCCCTTGATACAGATGATTATAGTACAACCCCTATTTAAAGGCCATCACAAAGAGGGCTTACTTTATGCCAAAGAACTGAAGGCTAAAAAAGTAAATAAATGAAAAGCAAGGGAGGTCGCTTCATGGTAGAAACACTATAGCCGTGGACAACTACAACCACAGGAGAAATTAATGGCCACCTCTATAGACGTGGCAACTACCTCACAAACATAAATAACTATCAAAACAACCAAAGACCACCGCAATTTGGGGATTTCATCCAAATAACTTACTAAGACCTTTTTGCCACCACACAACTATTGGACCGCCTTGACGATGACCACCACTTGATAAGTCTACATGGTGACCCCCCCCCCCCCCCCCCCCCCCCCCCCCCCTGATCTCAACTGTGGTCATAGTGATTGATCGGCAATTCCAACCATAGGTATTGGGCCCTACGCCGTTGACAGCGTTGTTGCAGAAAGCATTGAAAAAGGAAAACAAGAAAAAGACAAACATGAAGGACAAAGACTTTTTTTAAAAAAATTTCTATGCTTGACACCATGGTCGAGATTATGGGTATTTCACAAAAGAGAGAAGCTTTGTGTACAACATTGGCCCTCAGCATATGTTACTATTTATAGTAAGCAAATATGGTTAGTTTGGCAAAAACTTTAGGTAGAGTGCTTTTTGCTTTTTGCTTGTGATTGGTGACATAAAGGTTAAAGTAATTTTGGAGTGTTTTGTGTTTTGAATTGCTTGTTAATGTTTTCTTCTATTTTTTTTTTTGCTAAAAAACAAAAGGCTACCTAAAAAGCGTTACCAAATGAGCCCTATATCATTCTAGGAGAAGGATCTGGTACAATATTCTTGAAATAAGACCACTAATAGAGCACCATTGTCATTTCCTTTTTTGTATACAATACAACCCTCATTCTCTAATAATGACCTAGGTCTGAACACAAACATATGTACACATCAATTAAATGTTATCATGTAATAACAGCTTCCCATGAGTCGCATATATGAAATGTTTTCTCCTCTCCCTCTACGTAACATCTCTCTCTT
>FXXK01003501.1:0-32035 GCA_900184695.1 Betula pendula | reverse complement strand
CTTGGGGATACTTGTGAAGTTTCTTCAATACCCATCGCAGTCGAGTTAGTTTTGTAGTAAGAACAAAAGCGTTCCCACAGACGGAGCCAAACTGTTGAGACAGTTTCCAACTCCGACTGCACAGTGACCTGAGAACAGAGAAAACGTTAGACACAAGAGCTTGCCGGAGGTTGCCGGCGGGGGATAACTCTGATGCCTAAGTCAGTTTCTTATCTTTGAGAGAAAAGACTTAGAATGATTCTTTCGTTAAAGCATGCGTACCTTTTGCCGAACCTATCCCCCCTCCTTATATAGTGGCTGTCCTCCCGAGGCTCATTTAATGAAGCTATTCGGTGGGCCCCTGGGTTCCCTCCTAGTCGTCTATGCCCATACGGGTCATTAAAGGTTGTTCCACGTGCCATAGGCGCAATGGTCCACGGTGTGCGAATTCCCGAATGATTGTCACATCAATCATATCTTAATGGGTTTCGTAAGCATCGGGAACTTGCGGGCACCATGATCGAGGTCGGCGATCATAAATGCTTACCATAATGGGGCTTGTCCCTTCTCCATGAAAGGTCGTTAACTTTCTTATATGGGAGCCGAACCTTAAGGGTCTGCGAGGCTCCTGTAGACTGGAGCAGAACTTCGGGGGTCGGCAGAATTCTATATACGGAACCGGAGCCAAGCCAACGCGGAGCGACGGGGCAGTTCGTGGCGTTTGTATCTGGAAAGCTCCTCCATTTAGACAAAGGAAAACCGTTGGCTTCCGCGTCTTCAGCGGGCGGAAGCCGCTTCTCTAACCACCAGAAGCCAAAAATTGGCAACAATGGCCGAAAGATAAGAAACTCATTAAGCGCATGAATGCATCCTGCGTCCAGCCAAGCTCTGCTCTAGACCCTATCGTGGCAGAAGTGCACGTAGAGGGACAAGCATTCTCTGAAACGGACTCTGATGAGGCCCAGCGCTGACGAAGAAGAAATGTGGCATGTAGAAGACTCGCGGGATGAAAGATTCGCCACCGATTGGAAGTCGTTCGGAGGCGGAGGCGAGAGTCAGCACGCACAGCGGAGCAAGGGCCAAGTACTGCCCGGGCACAAGGTTACCCAACGCCACAAGGATCGAGCACTGCACGCGCAGACCCAAAGCGACCCGCGCAGCATCCCGCGCACGCCATCCAGCAAAATGAGTACGTCGATGACCTGTAGACTCGGGTGGCTATACCGCATTGACCGACGCCCTAAGTGACGTCCTTTTCGCATTGTTTGGAGCAGACGCTGTGGTACGCGACCCCGTTGGCTCTGCGTCGCGGCGTGACATATACAGAGCATAACCCCCGCCTGGGGTTCGCGCTATTTGACAGAATCTTGCTATACGCCGGCTATTCTCTAATAGCTATGGAGGGAGCTTAGATGGTCAGAATACAAATGCATGACCACGTTCATAACGCATTGAGAGAAGAAGATGGAGACAGTTGCGGCTGTTGTCGTATTCTTCGAGATGCATGGTACAACGGTGCCTACCGTTCGGGCAGTTTTAATTTACACAATTGTGATAACTAACTAGGTTCGAGGATACATAACTCCGCGATGGTCCTTTATTTTGGACTGCGAGATTCTAAGGTCCTCTCGCCCTAATTGGGTTAAAAATTCATACAACGGACAGGAAACATTCGGGACAGGAGTTGAGTCACGCAGTTCTGCGAACCAAATTTGATTTAAGTCTATCATCGCCGCTTTCCATTATGCCTAAATGGACTGCCGCGGGAACGACTTTCAGAATTTTTTTGTAGCCTCATATGATGAATAGGAGCCTGATCTGCCGCGTTCTTCCTCGTTTGGCCCTCACCTGGATTGGAGGTGTTAGAATACGGCACCAATGTAGATTGTTTGCATGGGGAGGATCTTGAGCCAGGAGAAGTTAACAACTACCAGAAGCTGCCTATTTGATTAGTTTTTGAGACCTCAACTGCAATAAACCTTTCCTGCTACCACTTTACTAATGATGATTTCCTAGCGTCGTAAGTTTCTTGCGTGCGATATTATCGTTGGCATCAGTAAATATTGCTGGTCATACTAGAATAGCAGGGAGAGAAAAAAGCAGCTTGAACCGCCTCGAGGCGTAAACGTGATCTGGCTTGCTGGTGCTAGTAGGTTCAAGATTAAGAAGAGCACAAGTTGAGGATGGGCAAGAGTATCGTTCTCCATACGCGATAATAGTTTTAATGACTGCCAAGCCTCATTAGTGTATATCGAGTACTGCTGTGCCACATATCAGATCACGAATTACTACTTGGTTCTCTATTCGGTCATCTGAGTACCTTTTATTGGAAAAGGTTATGGTGAGCTCAATTTACACTGTTCGTTTTACAGGGTTCCTCCTGGGATATACTTTTGTCCTTTCGGCTCTTTCCATCGTGTCCTTAGAATGTTACCAAGCGTGTTAAAACTAATTCTCCTTTGATTGCGTATGGACTCTTCAGTTCTTATGGTATGAGGAGAAGACTTCTTCAAGCCTTCTACCATAGAATTCTGTGCCCGCAGGTTCTTTAAAAGTGAAAGTATCTTCTTTATAGCAATATATACTAAGTGACGATACACAGGTTTTTTCTCTAAATTCTGTCCAGAAGATCCGTTTAAATAAGACAGTAGCAGTCTAAACCAACGCTTTCGGACGATTAAACAATACACACAAATAAACCCACTTCTCCATATAATGAAACCTCTGCCAAGGTAGCCTACACTTAGGCGGACTTCGCTGCCCCAACACTGCCTTCAGATAGAGCCAGCAATAAACTTTTTCGCGTCTATACGTGATTCTGCTGTGACGCTTTTCCGACGCTAGACACCACCTTGTTGTGGGAAGAAGGTTAATATGTTGTTAGATCATTCATAAACTATCAAATATGTGTTCTGTATCTATGCATTGGAGTAGTTGCCCCGAACCCAACATCTTTTGGGCTACTACCTGCACCCAATGTTGGCGATGCGCTGTGGCGGCTAGCTGCGTGGCGGTACAGGCTTAAAACAATCATCAGTCGTCGCGTGCAAGTCTAGTGGGCCTTGTAAACTTCAAATGGCCAGACGGGATCAACAAACACGTGCGCGAACGTAGGGACCCTTTATACAGTGGGTGACCCTTTGTAGAAACAAAGACCAGCAGATACGCTGGGATTGATCTTCATTAGTATCAGGCTTTGTGTCACTAATTGTGTTGCCTAACCAAGCAAATCGGTTGCCCTTTGAAGATGACTTTACCATCTGACCGCAGACACTTCTTCCCATGGTCGGAAGGGGCGCGGATTCTGTAAATGGCTTTCTAACGCCCCCTCCATTATGTAGTGGCATTCCGCTATTCGATCTGCAATCTTATATGCGGGTAGTTGACAGGAGATCTAGGTTAGCCCTTGGGATAGTCGCCCGGCTCTGCAGGTCGCAGACGGTTTTACATTCTGCTCCTCTATCATAGAAGTTTAGACGCCCGTCGTGGGTTGCCTACCCATCTCCAGAACAAGTAGAACGCTTGATTCATTGTATTGCTAATGGCCTGTCGAGTGCTTGCAGACGCAGCTTAATGTCTTCTGACACAAATTATTGTTTCTAAATGACTTCAAGTATTAACCCATTTAAGCAATGCTTCGGAGGCTACTTTTGTGCATGCAATACTTTGGTTATCCCCAACGTATGCCTTCTGAGGTGCTGGGTAGGTGCATTCCTGCCTTGCTCTCACACATAGTTAAGCTGTGTCGCAACTCTCGCCTCTCGCTCAGATCGACATTCCACTGTGGCGAATTCTTGTCATTCTCCGCTGCAGTTCAGTCTACATCGACATCTATAGGAGTAAAGAATCACTTTCTCTTCAGCTAACGATGTATCTCATCAGATAGGTCCGTTTCAGAGAATGCTTGTCCGGCAAGTAATCCACTTCCTCAGGCACAAAAGATAAGCTTTTAATGCGCCCGCCTGCGCACCTCTCCTCCTCTCTCGTTCTGTCCCCTCCCTCACCACTTAGAGAAATGGTAAGCACACTCTTACGTGGTGTTACATGGGGCGCGCTAACGCTAGAAAATGGTATCGAACGAGGATTGCGATTCATAAGTGGCCCTTTATATGGAGTAGTTCTATGTGCTCTACTCCTCTCGGACACACTCATTAATTTTGGAACCTACAAGGGGCTTGTCATGCCGAGAAGTACGAGTACCACTTCCAAGCTCTGTCATACCCCGAAATGACGGAAGCGGCAACTGTCATTTTCTTTTTCCTCTGTCTATGCTTCACTGACCGCGACGGTTGCTCCATAACTATATGCTCTCATCAGAGACTTGGATCTCTTTTATTAACGGAGGCAGCAGAAACTGCCACGTTTATCGCTCGTCTATGGGCTGCCATTTCCCTCACGACCTGTCATAGGACGAAGAGTATAGGGAAGCTAGACTATGTCGCAAAGTTATATCTCAATACCCTACATTCCAGTCGAGTCTAGATAAGTTATGTGGCATAGTGATAAGAAGCAATTAACACTTGCTAACTTCACTCGTAGCATTTGGCAAATGTCTGCGATTTAAAACCTAAAGTACTAGACTGGAGTCCAAATGTTGGATGTTCACACCCTGTGTATCTCTCAACTATCCGACTGCGCCAGTACTGAGAACAGAGATGAGTGTTCTTATTTTAGCTTACTCACTTTTCCTAGACAGAGCTTAGCGAGGTTCTGGCCATGAGCGGAGGAACTCAGCTTCCATCCAAGGAAATTGCCGTATACAGTCAGTTTCACTATCATTGTGAGGAGAAGAATGACTTGAGAAAGCCGAATCCAATAAATCGAATTGATATAAGCACTACGTGAACCGTATGATTACTAGCCGAACCTATCTCCACACATCCTTAGTATCTTGACGAAGAGAAGAGCTAGGTCCTGACAGTTCATCCCGATAAGAGGACTCCAAGTCTTACTGCTAGACCATCTCGGTGGCGCCCTGGTTGCCTCAATCCTAATGCGTGACGTGGCTTTAAATCCCATATAAGATCATAAGATCAATAATAATGATAATAATTAATGGTGATTTTTAATAGCCTACATACTTTTGTTGACACAAGGTAGCACATGGGGTGAATATATAATTACTCAGTCTAATAACGAGTTGGGAGTCATAAAATGTCACATAGTATCATGTAAGCATCTTTCTGTGAAAGACGTCCTTGGCTGTTGCTCTAAGAATTTTTGATGACCTATAAATTCGTAACACAAATTTAATAATTATCGGTATTAAAATGAAAGTTTAATTGGTTTAATTAAATAAATGTGTAAAATGACAATATAGAGTATATGTTCATGTCGACACAATTTTAACCTAATATACAATATTGTAAGTATTGAAATTTTGCATAAGTTGCAAATTGATATGAGTTATAATGAAATACAATTATAACTATGAGTCTAATTTTGTTATAAAAGAATTATAATTGCAATGTATATTTTGATACGGATCAAGCTCATAACGAACTTTATCCCTACCTGAGGCTATTGAACTGATGGCAATACAATTGGACTCACCTAACTGGACTAAGTTTTAAATAGATAAAAATTTTAAGATAGAATATTTTTATCCATCTAGCCAGGAGAGAGAGAGAGGAATTAAATTTCAACACTAACCAAATATTTATAATAGACGAAGTTACAAAAGCAACAAGTCCTCTTTTATAAACAACAACAGAACACTAAATCCCAAGGTGTAAATCCATTAACAAGTCTAAATAAAGTACAACTAATTGATAAAGAAAAGAAATGCACAACATAAAAAGACAGCCCCAAAATCCCAATGGACCTACAAGTCCACACAAATCGCGCTCTTTCCTTCGCCCGACAGGGTTCGTAGAGGACATCCTATATACTTTTCCCAATCCTCAGACCAACATACCATCTGATCATGTTCATTTATTATTCCACATTAAGCCTTGGCATCTTCTGTCGCAATGTTGCAGCCTCCTAGAGTAACATTACACGGACCGACCATCCAAAGGGATCGATTGTTCTCAATATTTTCCACGTCTTTAGACAGTGCGCGTCCCAAAGGGGCTATCCCTGATCTCATAGCGTGCGAAGCCTTCTTGCAACCATTCATACTAGGCATTCCTTGTCACTGTCCCACAAATTGCAATAAAAGCTTTCAGCTGCTCAGCATGACATTCCAATGAGGAAAACTGCAGTTAAAGGCCGGACATTGACATCGTCGAAGACGCTTGCTGACCACGATTGCACAAAAACCTTCATGCAAGGCTAATCCCATACGGGTCATTAAAGGTTGTTCCACGTGCCATAGGCGCAATGGTCCACGGTGTGCGAATTCCCGAATGATTGTCACATCAATCATATCTTAATGGGTTTCGTAAGCATCGGGAACTTGCGGGCACCATGATCGAGGTCGGCGATCATAAATGCTTACCATAATGGGGCTTGTCCCTTCTCCATGAAAGGTCGTTAACTTTCTTATATGGGAGCCGAACCTTAAGGGTCAGCGAGGCTCCTGTAGACGGAGCAGAACTTCGGGGGTCGGCGGAATTCTATATACGGAACCGGACCCAAGGGTTCGGCAGGGTCCCTAACGCATCAGCCGAACCTTATGACCAAGGTCGGTGGAGGGTTGGACTTGGGCTTGACTTGCATGGGCCACGCTGTAAGAGAATCAGGTGTGGGCCTAACTGTAGCTTCGGGCCCAATCCCCAACAAGGATAATATTTAGAATATCTTTAAGAGATTTTTGTAGGCTTCTAATAAGGGGCATAACTGGTATAAAGGAGAGGGGAATTATAAAACTACGAAAAAACTCTTTTTCTCTCCTCTTCTCTAACGGATCCTTTGAGTTTTCATCATGGCTCTGCGCGGCTAAACTTTTATCATTGGTTGAAGGAAACAGAAGCCTGAGAATCAATAAAATTGTGAGATCTAAATTGTTTTAGTGTTCAATTTATGTTTTGAGTATCAGATATTTTTCTGTGCCTATTTTCATGATTGTTTCGTTTAATTACTAGGAGATCTACTAGTTTATTATTCGTTGCAATCTACTGCTATATTAGATATCAAATCCGTAATTGTTTGATTTCTCTAATTTGTGAAGCAACTAAGATTTAATGATTTGCTGCGTCAGAAATTATTAGATCTTAGGAAGAATGCTCGATTAAATTAAATGCAATCGCTTGCGCTTGTGTTGTTTAGGTTCATCGAACTCTCTAATTCTTAAGGTTGCTACTAGATTAAACCTTTAGTGCTTCTCTTGGGTTGTTTAGTAGTTAAGGTTAATTAGATCGCTTGTTTTCTAATTAACTGCGACTAAGGAGAGATAGGATAATAATTCCAACGATGAATATTCAAAGTATGAATTAACATATGCTTGCATCGATGATCAGTTGTAAAATTCCGATGGTGGATGTTGACTTTGACCAAGGTTTGTTCTTTTGATTGATTTCGATACTTTAAATTGAATTGTTCCTTAGTTGTTCTTCTTAAAATTGTTTTCGTTATACTCAAACCCCCTAATCCTAGTTCACGTAGCATAAAACTAGGCTGAATACTCTCCGTGAGAACGATCCTTACTTGCACTACTACATGTATTTTTAGGAGTATAAGTTTTATTTTTGGTTGCCTACAACAGCACACCAGGTCCTCTTCTTCTCTGGGGAGAATCTTCTCGTGGATCTCCTGAAGTGTTTGTCCTATTTTCAGATAGGTCCTCCTATCTGTGGTGGCAACACCTAGCTCAACCTTGACCTGCTTGGTGAGCTCCTTGATAGCCTCCATGCAAGTGTCGAAGCGGCGCTCCATACCCGTGCGTAATATACCAATGGCAGCAAGTATGCGGGTCTCTGTTGTTGATACGCCGGGGGTCGCAGGAACTACCTGAGAGGATGTCAATCCTCCTGCAGGGTCAGCTGCCTCGGCAAGGGGCTGTACCGGAATCCTTGGAATCCTCTTGACATGACTGTCGCTCGAGAGTAGGAATTTCCAGTTGATCAAAGGCTTCTCTGGCACCATAGTAATATTTGCCATGGAGATCCCAAAGGAGTCGGCGATTTGGGTAATCAGGGCTCCAAAAGGGAGTAGGACTGGCTTGTTGTGGTGGAGAATACCCTTCATGAGAATCATAGCGAGATTTCCGTAGTTGATGGGCCTCTGTGCCCAAAAGGCATGCAGACACAAGGATCTCTCATAAGTGATCGGATCCTTGCTATCGATCGGGTGGATGTGGTTCCGAATGATCTTGTAAGCCAGTCGGAGAGCGATGGGCAATTCATTGGTCTTGAATCCGCTAGATGTACTCAAGGAGGCATCATGGGACTCCCCACCATAAAAACTTCTCAGCATGACCTCTTTGGAAGGCTGATCGTCAGAGGTCCATGGATAAGCAGATTCTGGTACACTTAGAGTACCGGCGAGAGTGTTGATGAGCTCGAGGGTTACTCGAATCTTGTGGCTACTGATAATAGCTTAAAAATGTATATTTTTCTAGATTAAAAATAAGCATTGTCACACTATAATGTCATATTTCTTGCATTTTAAAATTAATTGTGAAATAATGTTGAATTATTAATCTGAGCTTAAAATGTCACATTAGCAAGACATTACCTTTTGTAGGAATTGATGGAGTTCATGAAAAATAATGAGAGAAAGAAGAGCAATTTACAAAAGAAGAAACCCATGCATTCTCATAAGCCATCAAGGGCCAAAAGAAAATAAAGAGAAAAAACAATAAAGCTAAAGTTCTTTCAAGGAAAAGACAAAAAGTGAGAAGAAGACAAAATGAAGAAATTCTATCAAAAGCCCAAAGACACGTGAATGAAGCCAAAAAGAAACAAAAGAAAAAGAAACAAAATAAAATAGAAGAAGGCTGGAGCGCCGCACAGCCAAAAACAAAGAAAAGAGAAAAAAAAAGAAAAAAGGGCAATAAAGGGAAGTCGGCTGAGATTAGCGTGGGAGTAAGGAGAAAACAAAGAAAAAAAAGGGTTTGGATTCTCTTATAAAAAGGAAAGAGCTGCACGATCACGAGGGAGAGGCCGAAGAAACAGAGGAAGAGAGGCAGAAAATTGCACAGCCGCCGAAACAAAAAAAAAAAAAATTTCTCACGTTGGAGTGCCGGACACCAGAGGAGAAAAGAGACAGTGCCTTTATGCAGGGGATTTGTCCCTAATATTTAAGTTCTCTCTTTTCCATGTTTTTTTATTTATATTCTGTCATGTACTTTAATACTATGAGAGGCTAAATTCTCAACTAAGGTTGAGGATGAAGCCTCATTAATGAATTTCAGCAGTTATTTTTGAGATTTGATTTTGCCCAGAATAATGTTTAATTGAATTATTAAAATTGTTCTTGTTTCATATCAATTAATAAATAATGAATTCTGGATATGAGTTTAATCAGGTTTTTCTCATGATCTAGGATTATTTTTATTGATTGAATGCTTGGTTTATATTGTTAATTTTAAAACTGGATATCTATTGTGATTTGTTTTTTACGGATACAATAGATGATTTGATTTTAATTTTTTTTTAAAGCAAAGAAGAACATGCTTTAGATTTTCGCTAAGGATTTTAACGATGATATTTTTCATGGTAATAAGATTGATTTCTAGATTATCATGTAAAGTATGGGTAAAATCAATGATCAAGAATATATGTTGTCATGAATTAATGAGGTGGATTTCACAACCTTAGTTCTTTTTATCTTGATAATTTACTGCTTTTATTATTATTTTTGTTTAGAATAATTGCGTAGTTGAATTTATTTTTATTTCTGAACAACATATTTTTCTTGAACTAGATTAGGATTTATTTAGTTTAGATTTAATTAGTTTTCCTACGATTATACAAATCCCTGTGGGTTCGACCTCGCGCTTGCTAAACTATACTTCGGTATGGTTCGTGCACTTGCGAGTACATTAAAATTTTACAACAAACTTGTTTGACTGGTTGATTTTCCCTCCAAGAGAAATTGGGGTGATTCCCCCATCCTAGATTGTAGGTTTCTGAAAATGGGTCTCCAGATTGCTTCCTAAAGTCATTAAAAGCATTAACTTGCTCCATTGAACTCTCGGTAAAAGATGACAAAGAAGGACAATTCTGGGCCTTAGGCATTTGATTACCACACAAGGAACAACCTTTGCTAGGAGGAAAGTTGGTAGAATTTACTGATCGGATCACAGAAAGAGCCTCAACTTTACGAGTAAGGGAATCAATTTTCAACCTCAAATCAGCATTGTCCTTCACTTCATATAAGCCTCATTTCTTAGGGACATTACATGATTTGTCCTTACGACTAGAAAAATCCTACTGTTGGGAACTTTCAGACAATTTGTCCAAAGAATCAAATGCATCATTGTCCGTAAGGCTTAAAAAACTTTCACCATTCATAGATTCTATCATATTATGGTTAGACTGAGTCAAACTGTTGTAAAAGTATTGAACGAGACGCCACGTTTCAAATCCATGGTGGGGACATTTCAAAAGTAAATCATTAAATTTCTCCAAACTCTCATAGAACTTCTCATGCTCATCTTGACCGAAATTAGTTATCTTACGACGAAGGGCATTGGTCTTTGACATAGAGAAGAATTTGTTCAGAAATTTAGTGATAAGGATTTCCCAAGAGGTGATGGATCTGGGTACATTAGAATTCAGCCACGCTTTCGCCTTCTCCTTCAAAGAGAAAGGAAAAAGCCTGAGACGCACTGACTCATCAGAAAAATTTTGAAACTTGAATGTAGAACATATTTCAAGGAAATCCTTCACGTGTTGGTAAGGATCCTCATGGTCAAACCCATGGAATGATGGAAGGAGTTGAATAATATGGGGCTTTAATTCAAAGTGTTCCGCAGTGGTTGCAGGCAATACTATGCAAGAAGGAGGATTAATGGTAATGGGTGAAAACAATTCTCTTAGAGTCTTGGTATTCTCGACGTGTTTTGCTATTGTGGAAAGTTCAACTCTAACAAGACGATGGGTGTGATCACGCTCCCACGTTCTCATACACCACCAAAAACCAAAATTTTAAATCTCTCTTTTTCTTTTTGTTTTTTTTTTTAAAATAATAAAATAAAATAAAACAAAACTAACTACAATTAGTAGAAGAATGAATTCAGTTTGGGATCTAATTTGTTTTCCTACCCAAATCCCCGGCAACGGCGTCAAAAACTTGTTGTGAAATTTTAATGTACTCGCAAGCGCACGAACCGTACTGAAGTATAGTTTAGCAAGCGCGAGGCCGAACCCACATGGACTTGTATAATCGTAGGAAAACTAATCAAATTTAAACTAAATAAATCCTAATCTAGTTTAAGAAAAATATGTTGTTCAGAAATAAAAATAAATTCAACTACGCAATTACTTTAAACAAAATAAATAATAAACGCAGTAAATTATCAAGATAAAAAGAACTAAGGTTGTGGAATCTACCTCATTAATTCATGACAACATATATTCTTGATCATTGATTTTACCCATACTTTACATGATAATCTAGAAATCAATCTTATTACCATGAAAAATATCATCGTTAAAATCCTTAGCAAAAATCTAAAGCATGTTCTTCTTTGCTTTAAAAAAAAATTAAAATCAAATTATTTATTGTATCTGTAAAAAACAAATCACAATAGATATCCAATTTTAAAATCAACAATATAAACCAAGCATTCAATCAATAAAAATAATCCTAGATCATGAGAAAAACCTGATTAAACTCATATCCAGAATTCATTATTTATTAATTGATATGAAACAAGAACAATTTTAATAATTCAATTAAACATTATTCTGGGCAAAATCAAATCTCAAAAATAACTGCTGAAATTCATTAATGAGGCTTCATCCTCAACCTTAGTTGAGAATTTAGCCTCTCATAGTATTAAAGTACATGACAGAATATAAATAAAAAGACATAGAAAAGAGAGAACTTAAATATTAGGGACAAATCCCCTGCATAAAGGCACTGTCTCTTTTCTCCTCTGGTGTCCAGCACTCCAACGTGAGAAATTTTTTTTTTTTTTGTTTCGGCGGCTGTGCAATTTTCTGCCTCTCTTCCTCTGTTTCTTCGGCCTCTCCCTCGTGACCGTGCAGCTCTTTCCTTTTTATAAGAGAATCCAAACCCTTTTTTTTCTTTGTTTTCTCCTTACTCCCACGCTAATCTCAGCCGACTTCCCTTTATTTCCCTTTTTTTTTTTTTTTCTTTTCTTTTCTTTGTTTTTGGCTGTGCGGTGCTCCAGCCTTCTTCTATTTTTTTTTTCTTTTTCTTTTGTTTCTTTTTGGCTTCATTCACGTGTCTTTGGGCTTTTGATAGAATTTATTCCTTTTGTCTTCTTCTCACTTTTTGTCTTTTCCTTGAAAGAACTTTGGCTTTATTTTTTTTTTCTTTATTTTCTTTTGGCCTTGATGGCTTATGAGAATGCATGGGTTTCTTCTTTTACAAATTGCTTTTCTTTCTCTCATTATTTTTCATGAACTCCACCAATTCCTACAAAAGGTAATGTCTTGCATTAATGTGGCATTTTAAGCTCAGATTAATAATTCAACATTATTTCACAATTAATTCTAAAATGCAAGAAATATGATATTATGGTGTGACGATGCTTATTTTTAATCTAGAAAAACATACATTTTTAAGCTATTATCAGCTACGGAGCCAAGTGCGGAAGTATCCGTCATCATACTCGAAGATGTTTGAGTAGAACTCTTGAACCAGCTCCATCGAGACATCTCCTAGGACAGAAAGCATGTCTATCCATCCCTGGAGGTCAAAACACTCTAAAATCCTTGGGTTCTTCTTCATGATATCCGCGAAGTTGATGACACGCTCATCTATTAGGCCTCTCAAGTGGTAGTGGCCCACATATTCATTTGCGGCCTTGCTATCCCCAAATCTTCGGGTGTCAAAGCGAGCGGGAATGGGTGTAGTCTAGGTCAGTGTAGATCTAGAAGTGGAAGAGTCTGCCACCTCAGCCTCAAGCGGCTATTGGCTATCTTGTAGCTCTGGGGCTTCTAAGGTCCCCTAGGTAGCTGACCTCTTTACCCGGGGTCGGGTACATGTTGAGGGACCGGCCGAGCCTGCGGTCTCGTCAGCCTACCTCTTGCTGCCCATAGTATGCACCATTGTCCTATTGCAGCAAAAAAAAAATAACTATATCAAAATCCAACCTTAGTCCAGTCCTATTTTAGCTCCTAAAATCCCTTTTAATAAGATAAGAAATTAAACAGAAGTATAGCGGTTTATTTCTTAAATAAGGGTTGGGTCACAAAATTTTCATTTACAGGGTGTTGAGATTTATGCGAAGAAAAGGCTTCGTACTGGTGGAGAAATTTTATTGGGTGTTTTGCCAAAATTATGAAATTACCCCTATGGGTACTTCATGGAATTTGAAGGTCTATTCAAAAGGTTTTGGCGGGGTCAGCGAATATGGTTATGAACTAAGTAGTTGCAAAAAAATATTTTTCACAAAAAAAAATTAGAGTTTGTGAAAAATTTCGTGTGTCGAAAATGGCAGGTTCCGAATAATAAATTTTTTGGGCAATAGTTTTGTGTTTGGGAGCAAATCCCAGCATGAATTGTATTAATAAATTCTAAGAGATATATATTAAGAATAAAATTCGGATTCGGTTGAAAAATTCCGTCTCCGAATGGGCAGGGGTATTTTTGGAATTTTGGGCATAAAATTCCCAAACCCGAATTTTTTTGATTGGGATTAATCTACCCATCCTAAACTACACTACACTAATCCTAATCATGCTTTAAATCATGAAATACTTTAAAGAAATGCTTCAAATCATTAAAACGAAAATACACAAATAAACGGTTGAAATTCGGATTTTTATCTTGAATACGCTTTGACTCCGGTTTAAATCTTCAAAGACTCAAGAGAAGTGGCCAAAAATCACTTTGGGAAGATTTGGGTTGAGAGAAAATTGAGAGAAAATGAGTTTGGATGGAAATTGTGGGCGTTTCAAAACTGACTCATAGAATTCTGGTTACATCGAACGTTTGATCCTCACATCAAACGTTTGATGATGTTAGGTCAGGGCATTTATGATCGCCATCAAAATTTTGATGAATTTCTTCAAACGTTTGATGAGATCGTTATCTGGCATTTATAGTTGACATCAAACGTTTGATGACTAGCTTCAAACGTTTGATGTGGCCATTAGGTCAAAAATACGAATTTTTTTTTTTTTTGAGAAAAGAAGAAATACAGAAGTGCCTTTTTAAATTCCTTTCATGGTAAATCTCGCTTCAAGAAACCTTTCAAATAACAAGAAATTTTAACTTGTTTCTTTAAAACATAAACATGCATTACTACCCAAAATGCATCCATAGCTACCTAGTGCTTGTGTGCAGTCCTAGCTAATTCTAATTGTTATCTAAGCGTTGGTAATTTCTTCATTATCGCTAGCGTCATTCTTGAATGGGTCTTCTTCGTCCTTGATTATTGCTTCGAGGTCCTTTTCAATGCTTAGGAGAAAAGCTTCCTTATGACAACGTGTCCCCTTGCGTAGCGTTCCGTTCTTCAATAAACGAATCTCCTCCCGTGCCATCGCAGCATCTTCATTAGCAACACACCTCAAGTGAGCTGCTATCTGAAGTCTCCTTTCCACACTTAGATGTGGATGGGCTGCCCCGGGGATTGGTGGAAAATCTCTTATAGCAGATATATTGCGACGTTTCCACTTTGGAGGTGCTACCTCGAGATTTTTCGTAGTAGGTTCCAACCTCAATTTCTCACGGTTCCCAACATCCTTAGATGCTATGGGTGGTTTATACCTTGGTGCATATGGTCCATATTCCTTCGACCATTTGTTTGCGAAATTCTTATCTCCATAGCGGTTAATCAATTACTCAACCAACGAGACCCGGTGGCTGAGATGAGAAACTAAATAAGTACAAGTCTATACTATAAAAAATCAAGAGAGGCTATTTACTTAGCCTGCACCTCAACCAATCATCACACTAAATAAGTACTAGTCTATACTATAAAAAATCAAGAGAGGCTATTTACTTAGCCTGCACCTCAACCAACCATCACACTTATGCTCTATCCCATCAAGATTTGAGCTTATTGGATTACTCTTATTCTCAGATCAATTATGTGATTAATCAAGCCAATGCTCTGATACCATCTGTAACGCCCCAAAAACTTAACTAACTTGTAGTTAAATTTATGGTTCACCTCCCAGCCTTAATTAACCGATTAAGACTCATGGATATCTCTATTCTCCTTATAAAGAAAGAATATGAAAAAACACTGGCTTGAGGGTCACTTTATACATGTAATTGAACAATTGAAATGAGGTTAATCTAGGGTATATTGTCTATAGGGTGTTCAAAACAATTAACTAGTAATTGTCTGAGTTCCCTATTTAACTTTTATCAGAGGATACAGTGAAATAGTTGATCTGAGTATATTATCAATAAAGAATTCTATCATCAATAAAGAGGGACATAGAGCTTTATATCTAAGAAAAACCAAACCTGAATACATCAGCTATCGTGCTATCACCATAAAGCAATTGGAACTTCCAAATGAACAGTTTCCTAAGGGGATTGTAAAATACCGAAGTATTTTATAGATAAGAAATAACTGAGTAAGTTGGTTAATGTAATAAGCAAGTTATTTTAAAAGACTTGGCATATAAAATTAGTACAAAAATGACTATGAATTATACATGATATATTCACAAAAGACAAGTCTAATCTTCGATATTATACTCTTGATAAAAATAGTGGTTTTATTTTTAAAAGAATAAAGAGCATAACCTTGGCGCTTAAACATCTTATTTTAAATGCAAGAAATATGCTACATAAGTACAAGTAGTCGTATGTTTGATAATATAGTCTATTTGAGATATTAACTCCCACTCAATAGGGTTAGCGCGTCCAAAAGGACATCTGGTACAATTTTCGGTGCCTCGGTTATTGTACAACTACCGTTTTACACTAGCAGTCCGACCTCGAGTGGCCCACACTAACTAGCTAAGCCGTAACTAGTGACCCACTCAATGAATGGTGCGCTGTCATAAACTAAACCATTGGATCCAAGGCTTTCTCAATAACATAAACTTTATTTGACCATAGAATCAACCCGTAATAATGGTAAGCCCATGACCATTATTCCGTTACGAGACGATGCAACCATGTCATACGATGCAAGTATTGTTTATTCATTCAAAAATAAAGGAGTATATAAGCAAATAGCATCTCGTTATAAAAATGGTAAGCTTGAATATAACGTGCTCAGTCATTTGACATATCGCATCTCAAAAATTGTAGTTTCATTACTCAATTAAAATACTTACCTTGAATGCTCATCCGATGTTTCAAACATATTGAAATCCCTCGTTAACTGTAAAATAATCCAACAATATGTTAAGAATGTAATCTTATGCTAATCGTGGAGTTTTTGTGTGCTTTTTGTCTTAAAAACTCTAAATTGGCATTTCTGGTTACCATCGAATGTTTGACCCGATTATCAATTGTTTGATCCTGAACATTGAACGTTTGATCAAGAACAGTGGAACGTTTGATCAATGGCCAGAATGCATGAAAGTCTAAAAATTCATACCAAACTTACCCACAACTATTTCTAGATGTAGAACATCATCCAATAACATCAACCAATGTCAAAGAACGTAGAAAATATTTTTTTAAAGTGGTGAACACAAAATTATCAAAAATTCTTTGAAAAATTATCATAAAAGCCTTAAAATTATCAAGACATAGTTTTGAAATCACAATATAACCATAGCTTGTATAAAATAATGAAATACAACATAAGTAAGAACAAGGATTTAAGAATTACCTTTGATGAAGACAATCCTTTCAAAATGAACAAACCACCTCAAAAAATCTTCTTCTAAGTCCCAAAAATAAGTCTCTGGGTATTAGAACGAGTGTATGAGGTGTTAAACATAAGGCAAGGGTGAAATTTATAGGGAAAATGGGTGAAAGATTGATTCCTTACGAAAACTCCATTTTTGAGAATTATCGAACGTTTGATACACTATATCGAACGTTTGATCTATTTATATCATGGAATCTAGGGTTTCTCATTAAATTTTTGATGATGGCATCGAACGTTTGATAAAAGAACATCGAACGTTTCATAAAAGCATCGAACGTTTGATGTTCGTACTGGATACCTTTTGAGCATTTGCAGAGAACGTGACTATACTTTCCAAGATTAAACGTTTGATGATGAACATTGAACGTTTGATGACCCAATTTCTGAATAAAATATTATTTTAAAAATCTTCATAAAATGGTTGGGTGTTTTTAAATCAAATCTTTGTCAAATAATATGAAAATCATCTTTTGAAATTTTTGGGGCATTACATTATAGCTATGTGCTCCACTTTTTATCAAAGATATAATGGACTTATTATCACAAAACACATTGATTGGTCAACTAGGTATACCTAGATTTAAAATATCAATAAAGCATTTAATGCAGACCGCATTACTCATCGATGTGCTGCATGATATATACTCAGCTTCCTTTGTGGATTTAGCAACATAATTATGTTTCTTACTTAACCAAGATACAATTGTTCCACTGAATAAGAACACATAATTGCTAGTTTACTTTTTATCATCTGCATCTCCTAAAAAATCTGCTTCTGTATATCCTGCAATTTCTAGATCACCTATACCAAAACATAAACCCATGTTTTTAGTGCCTTGCAAATATCTAAATATTTGTTTTACTGCTTGCCAATGTGTCTTCCTTGGACTGGATTGATATTTGCTTACCAATCCTACCACATCACAAATATTAGGCCTTGTGCTTGGCATACATGAGATTGCCCATAGCTTCGGCATATGGGACTATTTCCATTTCTTAAATCTCTGTTTCATTTTGTGGACACATTGTCTTGTTGAAGTGTTGATCTTTTGAAATAGATGTACTTAAGGGTTTATAATTATCAATTTTAAACCTCTTAAGTATCTTTTCTAAATATTTCTCTTGATCCAAGTATAATAACTTTGAATTTCTATCTCTAGAAATTCTTATTCCCAAGACATAGGTAGTAGCTCCCATGTCTTTCATTTCAAACTTGGATGCTAAGAAATTCTTTGTCTCTTTTATCATATCTAGACAATTACTGGTAAGCACTATGTTGTCTACATATAATGACAATATTAAAAATTTATCATTATTCTTGTTTATGTAAACACAATGATCTGACCTACCTCGAAACTAATTTCTAGTATAGCCTGGTGGAATTTCAAATATCATTGTTTCGATGATTGTTTGAGTCCATATAGAGATCTTTTTAATTTATAGACTTTCTCTTCATGCCCTTTTACTAGGAATCATTCAGGTTGTATCATATAAATTTCATCTTTTAATTTCCTATTAAAAAAATGTTGTTTTAACATCCAACTGATGTAATTCCAAGTTCATTTTGGCTACCACTGACATGATTATCCTTACTGAGGCGAACTTAGCCATAGGTGAATATGTATCAACAAAGTCTATACTGGGTTACTGAGTGAACCCTTTAGCTACCAATCTAGCTTTATACTTGTCAAGGCTTCCATCTACTTTGAATTTCTTTTTTAGTACCCATTTGCAGCCAATAGCTTTCCTTGACTTGGTAAATCTGTGAGCTCCCAAACGTCATTTTTCTTGATTGAATCGAGCTCCTCATTCATGGCTTCAATCCATTTGTTAGCATCATTACTACTCATACTTTCTTTGAAACTTACCGGATCATCCTGTAGAGTTATATCATCTACACTTAGTACATAATGATCCCTAAGAATGCTTGATGGTCGCCTTTGCCTTTTATTCCCATTGTTTCCATCATTTGTATCAGCATGTGATTGATCTTTAGATTTTCTTTTATTGCTCTCACTATTTTGAAGATCTGTCACATATTTGTCTTCTAATGAAGTGTTTGGACATCTTGACATGTGGGATTTTCACCTTGTAAAAGTCTGATATCTTCTATAGGATTAATTTGATTGGTTTTTTTCAAGGAAAACAACATCTCTACTTTCTATTAATCATTTCTTAGAATGGGTATTTACTACCATTCTCTACTGATAAGTGTTGAATGTTACACATTCAAACTCCCTAACTCGCATATGTTAAACCTTAGTTTATATTGTTATATAATAATTTATTATGTTTTAGTGTTTTGTCTTATTTTTAGGTCCTAATGAAAAACCAAAGCATATCATTGACATTATGCTTGAAGATAAATCAAGAGAAGTTGAAGTGCTGAAGAAGTGGTGATGGATCGAGCGCCACATCTTTGGGATTGAGCGCCAGCAGCAGCTTGGCGATCGAGCGCCCAAAGCTAGGTATCGAGCGCCAGCCGCAGCTTGGCGCTTGAGCGCCACTTTTATGGGGATCGAGCGCCGTTGAACCTTCCAGACCTGGAAGATCTTTTGTGACAGCAAATGACGGTAGAAGATATTTTTTGTCCAAGATTGCGGCTTGCCAGTCTGTTGTGGGTGCCAAAATCCATCCTCAGAGCTATCCTACACCATTTGGATGAAGATTTTTGTAACTTTGACTTATCTTGTAAAGATCTAAGCTCTCTTCCTCTATATATATTCAAAACTGACGGGGGAGGCAAAGAGCTCGGTTCTTAGATTTTCTTTGTAATTTTTAGCTTTGTTTCATTTATTTTCTTGCCTTAGACAGTAGGAAGAATCGACCTATAGCACTACATTCCTTTAGGAAATGGTTTTTTTTCAATCCAATAAAGAAATCCAAATCCTTCATGAGGAACTAAACCCTTTGTAGGGTTTGATGTAACTTAATCCAAAGTGCTATGGGTTGATTGTATTTAGTTAGGATTTTGTGCATTTGGTATAATGATTGTATGTGCCTAAGGATTGCTCTTAATGATATACCATTTGAGATGAAGATTTGTTTCTTGTCTATGAGGAATCTATTTTTGTCTTGAATGATTTCTATGTTTTCAATGTCTTTGATTGAGGAAATATAGGCTATGCAATGATGCTTGTGACATGATTTTATGTGAGTTTGATAGGGTATGCTAGGGACCACGACTCAATCCACATTTAGATTAATTTAGAATAGGTGGAAAGAGGAGTGGAAACCTATGATATTTTATGCTTTTTCCATGAAATTGTGTAGGCTATTGAGAAAACTTATATCCCATGCTAGGGAACACGAGTTATTTCACATGTAGGATGTTAGGTGGGTGACTAGTGCAAAACTATGATGTTTTATTATTTTATTTCGATAATATTTTTATGTTGAGTTCATTGTAAGGATTGACAACCTTTACACGCTCGTATTATACTTTTGCTAAAGATCCATGCTAGATACGGTTTGCTTGTAGTATGAGGATTGAGTGAAATCAATTCCCTATACTCTTTCTACTATTTTTACTTCAATTTGCGTAATCTAGTTTAAGTTTATGTTGTTTTAGTTTTTAGTTTAAGAAAAATTCCAAAAACATTTCTTACTTATGAGTTAGGTTAGATGCGACTTTAGAAATTTCATTACTAAGCAACCAAACACAATCCCTGCAGACGATACCCTCTTTTAGAACTATCTTGCAAGAGTACGATCTATCGCGAGCAGTTATATATAAATTTTAAAGTTGAGCGCTCGCGTGTATCTTTGAAACTTGCCGGATCATCCTGTAGAGTTATATCATCTACACTTAGTACATAATGATCCCTAAGAATGCTTGATGGTCACCTTTGCCTTTTATTCCTATTGTTTCCATTATTTGTATCAGCATGTAATTGATCTTTAGATTTTCTTTTATTGCTCTCACTATTCTGAAGATCTGTCACATATTTGTCTTTTAATGAAGTGTCTTGGACATCTTGACATGTGGGATTTTTACATTGTAAAAGTCTGATATCTTCTATAGGATTAATTTGATTAGTATTTTCAAGGAAAACAGCGTCTTTACTTTTTATTAATCCTTTCTTAGAATGGGTATTTACTACCATTCTCTACATACCCAATAAAGCTGCATTTCTAGGTTTTACTGCCTAATTTGTCTCTTAAGAGTTTTGGGATAATTACATATGCTTTACATCCCCATACCTTAAGATTTTCAATATCTGATTTTAGGCCTGTCCAATATTTATAAGGTGTGAGTAGTTTTGATTTTGTCTTAACTCTATTAAGTATGTATGCTGCTGTGGATAAAGTCTCTCTCTAAAAATGAATGGGTAAATCAACATACGTCATCATGGACCTTATCATATCTATTAATGTTTTGTTTCTTCTTTCTGCAATACTATTTTGTTAAGGCTTATAAGACATTGTATATAAATGCTTTATTCCACTTTCCTTGCAGAAAGAATCCATGGCCTCATACCCACCTCCTCTATCATTATTTAAACTCTTGATGGACCTACTTAATTTATTTTCTACCTCCAATTTATATTCTTTAAATTTCTCAATTGATTCAGACTTGTGTATGATAAAGTAGATATGTCCATATCTTGAATAATCATCGGTAAAGGTAATAAAGTATTTCATTTCTCTATGTGTCGTAGTTCTTAAAGGTCCAATAAATTTGATGATTTCTAATGTTTTGAAAAAGACTTGCTCTTCATTTTTCCTTTAATACATGATTCATATATATTAAAATCTTCAGAATTAATTTTTGGCAGTAATCAACTTTTACTCATTCTAATCATTTTATTTTTGTTTATGTGACCTAATCTCAAATGCCGTAGATAAGACCTATCTATAGACACATACAAATGATCTAAAATGGAAACTTGATTATCAACTTTGAGTAAATACATATTATCTACCTTTACACTATTTACTGATATATTTCCTTTCCTTATATAGACCTTCCCAGACTTGAATTTAATCTCGTATCTCTTACTATCTAACACATGAATTGATATTAGATTTCTATGGATACTAAGCACATACAAAACATCATATAAAACAATGACTGACCCATTTACAGAAATCTTACATTTGCCTTCTCCTAACATGTCACTGTAAGTGTTGTTGCCCATGTAAACTTTGTGCTCACCGACTGCCTTTTCTTTGAAGTCCACAAAAAATTCTCGGCATCTTGTTATGTGTCTTGTTCCACCGAATCTATCCACCAAGAATTTGTGGTCGGTTTTGCCATCATAACTTTAGTAATTGTCATTGCTATTTCCTTATGTTTCTTGTCACCATTGTTCTTTGGACAATTCGCCTTGAAGTATCCCATTTTCCCACACTTGAAGCATTCTTCCTTAACTTTATTTTGACCTTTTGGCTTAACCTTCCATTTTCTCTTAAACTTCTTGGGTTTGCCTTGAAATGTTGGAACACACGGAGTTTGAGCCATAGTTTGAGTCATCATAAGGTTGCTAGATGTCCTTCTTTCATTCTTCTTTTTATTCTCTCTTATTCAAACACAAGCAACACTAGGAGAGATATCATGAAAACTTATTTGCCACTATGTGTCAAAGTAGTTACTACATATTCCCATGATAAAGGAAGATTATTCAGTATGGTCACTCGGCAATTTCGGTATAGTCACTCGGAAACCTAGCCGATGCAAGAGTCCACCCATCCGAGGAAGTTATGTCCTCACATGCCGCGCTTTTAGCACAGTGAGCCATCATTAGAAGCTAGTTTAGCCGAGCTCTTCAATGGTCTGCGGCGAGACATAGAGATACGTTTCAGTACATGAGGTAGCAGCGTAGCGCAAGGATTTTTAAGAAAGAACGGAAGACCCATGATAAGATGGCAGCTATGGTTAAGGATCTCCATGAGAAGGCCTTCTCGCAGGGAGCTAGTGAAGTTTTGATATATACTGGTGTTTTATTTGAATATTTTGGTTGAAAGCATAGGCCTACGATTTTCTTTAAAACATTTCATTTCGTGTCTTTCTATTTATGTTTTGCAAGCAATCGATTTAAAGCAAGTTTTCAGAAGAAAATTCAAACCCAAATTTCGAGGATGAAATTTTTATAAGGTTGAGAGGATGTAATACCCCAAAATATTTAAAAGCTATTTTTCATAATATTTGACAAAAGATTTGATTAAAAACACTCTCCCATTTTTTATAAAGCGTTTAAATAGCATTTTATTCAGAAAATGTGAATATCAAACGTTCGATCTTGGAAAGTACAGTCACGTTCTCTACGAAGTTTGTGCAATGCTCAGAAGGTGTTAGTACGAACATCAAACGTTCGATGTACTTTTATCAAACGTTCGATACTTTCATCAAACGTTTAATGGGAAACCCTAGATTCTCTGATATAAATAGATCAAACATTCGAAATGAATTTTTCGTAGAGAATCAGTCTCCCACCCCATTTCCCTATAAATTTCATCATACCCTTATGTTTAACACCCCATAAACTCGACCAAATACCAAGAGACTCATTTTTTGGGATTTAGAAGGTCTCTTTTTTGGAGGAGGCTTTTCATTTTGAAAAGATTGTCTTCATCAAGGGTAATTTCTAAATACTTGTTCTTACTTATGTAAATTTCATTTATGCAAGCTTTGGTTATGTTTATGATTGCAAAACTATGTCTTGATGATTTAAAAGCTTTTATATTTACTTTTCAAAAGACTTTTTTTTTTTTAAAAAAAAAAATTGTGTTACCTCTTTAAAGAATATTTTCTACGTTTTTTAACGTTGGTTGATGTTATTGGATGATGTTCTACGTCTAGAAATAGTTGTGGATATGTTTGGTAGGAGTTTTTAGACTTTTATGTATCTTGGCCATACATCAAACGTTCCATTGTTCTTGATCAAACGTTCGATCTTTAGGATCAAACGTTTGATAATAGGATCAGACATTCGATGGTGACTAGAGATGCCAAATTAGGGTTTCTAAGACAAAAAGCACACAAAACTCCATGATTAGCATGATATTACATTCTTATCATATTGTTGGGTTATTTTACAGTTAACGAGGGATTGCAATATGTCTGAAGCATCGGATGAGCAATCAAGGTAAGTATTTTAACTGAGTAATGAAACTATGATTTTTGAGGTGCAATATGTCAGATGACTGAGCAAGTTATCTTTAAGTTTACCATTTTATGATGAGATGCTATTTGCTTATATACTCATTTATTTTTGAATAAATGAACAATACTTGCATCATATGACATGGTTGCACCGTCTTGTAACGGAATAATGGCTATGAGGTTACCATTATTATAAGTTAATCCTATGGTCCAGTTAGTTATTGTTGTGTGTGTGCCTTGGATCCATTGGCTAGTTTTGTGACAACGCACCATTCATTGAGCTGGTCACTAGTTACGGCTTAGCTAGTCAGTGTGGGCCGCCCGAGGTCAGACTCGGTTAGACTGTTAGTTTAAGACAGTACGTTTGTGTAATGTCTAGGGCACCGAAATTGTACCAAATGTCTTTCGGATGCTCTAACCTTATTGAGTGGGGGTAATGTCTCAAATAGACTATATTGTTAAGATATGATTATTATATTGTACTTATAGAGCATTCTTTTTTTGAATTTAAATATAAGTGTTTAATCACCAATGTTATGCTCTTTCTTTTAAAATTAAACACCATTTTTGTTAAAGGACATAATATTGGGGATTAGACCTGTCATTTGTGAAAATATCATGTATAATTCATAACTACCTTTTATTAATTTTATACCTCACATCTTTCAAAATAACTTGCTTACTAAGTCAGACGACTTACTCAGTTACTTCTTTCCCGTAAAATACTTCGGTATTTTGCAAACCCTCAGGAGTTTGATCAAGTTGGGATTCGCATCAAGATTATGGTTTCGGGACAGCTATTATTGTATTCAGGTTTGATCTTTTAGATGAAAAGTTCTGTGCCTATGTTTAATGATGTTAGAATTATTTATTATGCACTCAGATCAACTATTCCGCTGTATACTCTGATAAAGGTTAAAATAGAAAATTCAGACAGTTACCAGTTAATTGTTTTGAACGCCCTATGGACATTATACTCCAGTTTATTCTTTCTCAATGGATAAACTTGTGTATAAGGTGATTCTTAAGCTGGTGTTTACATATTCTTCCCTCACATGGAGAATAGAGATATCCTTGAGTCTTAATTTGATAATTAAGGTTGGGAGGCAAACGGTGAATTTAACTACAAGTTAGCTAAATTCTTGGGGCGTTATAGATGGTATAATAGCATTGGCTTGACTAATCACATAGCTGATATGAGAATAGGAATTGATTTAGTAGGCTTCAATTATGTACAGACTAGAGCATAGGCATAGAAATTAGCAGTGTTTTCTTGATTGAGGTGTAGGCTAGTGAAAGCCTATGATTGTTTACCTTAGTATAATGTTTGTATACAAGTTTATTGGTCGTCGTATTACATCCGTCTGGCCCTACTACAGAAGCAGATGTGTTGGAACTGGTGTCCAAAACTCTAATTGATCATATTGTATTAAAACATTATAATGAGTTCTGTCGGATTCCTTGAACTAATACATGAACAATAGGCACGTTTTTGTAGCTGTCTTGGATTGCATAATGTGTAGTGTGCATGTAGACATTCCCTAAGTTGCATTGTATTTGATTATGGTGTGAGTAATAGATCTTTATCACACAGAAGACCATAGTCAAAAGTTTTCCTTGTGACTTATTAAATATTGTTCGTAGTCATAAGTGGAATCAAGAATTCCACCTAGACTATAACATGTCAACCTTGATGATTTGTCTTGATCGAGTGAAGCAGTGTAACTTCAGGTTGACATTGTTGGTGCTATGACAAGGTAAGGTTTTACAGGGCTGTGCACTGAACAGGACTATATGGGCCATTGTTATTCTATTATTAACTGTCATAGATAATGATGTTCATAATAGACACTTGATTGCTTTTTACTCTAAATCCTGAGAAGTGTGTGAACCAGATGTCAAGTGATGATTGATTTGATGTATCTCAATGAGATCAAATTAATGGTCATACATTCTTTATATGTTGGGCAATCATCATGTAGCATTGTAGCAGATTACTCTTCAAGAAGGAATCCAACTCCTTTGTAAGAGATCAAAGTGATAAGAATACTCCCCTTGTTTTAGGATCAATAAGAATGGTCATCTTGAATCTTAGGCCTAAGTAGTTTCAGTGGCATTTAACTGGAACGATGTACAAAGATGAGTTGAATCTCAATAGGTACATTGGGATGATTTATGAAGTTTGGATCCTGGTACTCAAGGAAAAGAGACAGCGGACAAAGTGACAGTTATACTCATATTTGTTTACACTATGAAATATGATCCATGGATGGGTAATTTAGTAATTTTAAGATTGTCGTCAAATGATTAATTTTTTTTAACAAAATATGAATTAAAGTGCAGTCACAATTATTTAGTGGAGTTCATTGTGATTATTAGTCAAGGTGATGAGTTATTTAATAATTAGATTTCACGAGACTAATGGAGCTAATTCTATTTTCCTTTCGGGTCCCTTCTTGAGCTGTTGTAAACTGACTAGTATTTTTGATGAGTCATTATTTATTTTTTTAATTGCATATATATTTTTATTTAAATAAGACATGGGCAAAAATTAATGTTAGAATTAATTTGGTCTTGTTTTATTTTAATAAAATGGGCTTAAGAATTAATTCTTAAGAGTTATTTGGTTTGGACAGTTTTGGGCTAAGAAATTTAATTCCTAGAGCACAGCCAGGGAAAAAGGAGCATTGGGTTGCAAGAGGCCAGTTTAAGCCAATGCAGTGAAAAGGAAGCATATGGGCTAGGGTTAAAACCCTAACCCTAGCCGACTACATGGGGAGCATTATAGCTACCCATGGCTGGCGGCTACAAGGGGAGATTTTCCCCTTGTAGCCGATTCCCCAGGGTTTTCCCTGGGGTTCTTGAAACTTCTTTTTGCCTCATCTCCAAGCAGACCTGCAATTATAAATAGGGACTCAAGGAAGCAGTTTTACTCACACTCTGAAATCACAAATTCTTGTGACTACATAATAGAACTTCATGTTCTTGGTTCTTAAGATTAATGAGTAAATTAATAGAAGAGAAATTCTTTTCTATTGCTTCAAAGGGTGAGACCACTCTCATTGTCGTATTCAGCTATCAAGAAGAAGACCCAAAATTCTTAAGACAAGTGCTCTTCGTGTTCTTAGAAGTTTATCTTGTTCTTCATCAATCCTTGAAGTTCTATATCAATTTCTGAAGCTTGGTGTTCTTTGTGTTCTTAACAAAGCTTTATTGTAACGACTTAGGGAAAAGTGCTAGCCATATCTGCGCTATAATCCCAAAAGGACTAGTCAATTTTGAAGTTTTTCTAGAATCACTTATAAAGCCCAGTTTCACCTAGTAACTAGGCGATGTGTGACTCAACACTCATAACTCTCTTTATAAACCACCTACTCTATATGAGCTATTTCTCATCTTCCCAATATGGGACCGGGGTATTACATTTATCACCTTCGAAGATCAACTATGAAGAAGATGAAGAAATCACAAGAAGAAGAAAAACCAAAATCTCCTAGCCTCCTTAAAGAGGCTGAAGAACCATGTGAGTAAAATCATTACTTTACTTTTAGTTTGATTTTAGAATTGATCAAAGCATGCTTATACTTGAAGTTCATGATCCTAGATCATAGAAAATTTTTATATTCCACTGTGCTATGTTTTCTTACGATTTTATGCATGATCCCCAACAAGATGCGCAATCGGCGCAGGAACGAGATAATGGTATGCGATTGGCTGCTAGAGTACGAACTTTATGGACTCGAGATTATTGAAAGAGGATGTATGTAAATACTCGAACCAAAGTCATTCGAGGAAGAAGCCGAAGTTCCACCTGTCAAGTCAAGGTGCCCTGTTGGTGAGATAGTACGAGAAGAAGTACGACAAGATGAAGATCCATCCAAGGGTAATGACCGCTGTGATGACGCTTAGATTTATAGTTAGAATAGCTAGAATCACATACGAACACTTTGTGGCTAGATCACGGTTGCAATTGGGTAGAAGAGCGCGCTTTTGTTTTAAAGAAATGAGTTAAAATTCCTTTTCGAGAATACAGTTTTAAACAGTGTATCTTAAAATAGAATTTCAAAAAAAAAAGGGGGAATTACAAAAAACCCCCCCCCCCCCAATGTTGAGGGATTTTCAATTTAGCCCCCAATGTTAAAAAATTCACAATGTGCCCCCCTCAACGTTTCAAAAAAAAATCAATTCGGACCTTCCGTCTGATCTTGCCGTTTCAACTGACGGCCACGTCACCACGTGCGCGTCACGTGGCGCGTTTGCCTCAAATGTTCCCTATCTACCCCTGGGTCCACGCGTGAAAAACCTAAGTTACCCTCACCTCACTTTAACACTTGAACACAATTTAACCAAGTCTTTTGTTTCACTTTTATCAGACATCTAGAAGCTTTGCGATAACGACAATGTTTTCGTGGGGTCCAAAGGCAAAGCTCGAATTGGAAAAGTGAGAGTGGTTGCCTTTTCGTAAGGTCATCGGCCATCGTCTGAGAAGGAAAGGCACTAATTAACTTATTTGCAACCACAGGTGTGTTTAACAAACGTGGTTAGGGTTTTGATTTGGGGGTTTGGGTTTGAATTGGCTGGATGTGTAATTCTGCTTAATTTTTTCCTTACTAAAACTCATTAAACTGTATATGTACACTTTGTTTTGTGACGATGATAGTAAATGGTGTAGTGTAACTTGTTTTCGCTAATTGTGATGTTGTTTATTATATTTGAATCTGTACATTTTCTGCTTTGTGTGTTGTTAGGTCCATATGATTTGCAATAACTCTAGTGGTCCCGAAGCTGTTTCTGATTTGTGTGTTGTTGGGTCCATATGATTTGCAATAACTCCAGTGGTCCCGAAGCTGTTTCTGATTTGTGTGTTGTTGGGTCCATGTACTCTGCAATAGCTCTAGTGGTCCCCAAGCTGTTTCATGGAAACCCACATATGGTTGTTAAACTATGTTAGTTTTTGTTGTTTCTTAGGGTCAAATACTAATTTTGGCTCTAAATGTCCTGTTTATAATTTTTTAGTTGTTATAGATAATGTTCTATTTTATAATTTTTTAGTTGTTATAGATAATTGACTATTTTTAAACTGAGAAAAAGAAGGAAGTAACACTACTTACTGTCATTTACTAATTTAACCGTGTAGGATGGGGTCCACAAATTTCGTGCTTGAATTTCATTACGGGGGTAGGTTTGATAGGTCATTTGGCTGTGAATATGTGGGTGGTAAAGTTGCAATTCATAAAGATAGTTGTGACCCCGATAAATTGTCATACTTTGATTTGGAAGATATTTGTAAAGATATGGGTACCAGTCAGGAGATTTAATGTACTTCAAAGACCCTGTGAAGAGTCTAGTTGATGGTTTGTACCTAATAACATCTGACCATGATGTGCTCTATTTATGTTCTTGCCATAGAGGTCATTCCATTGTACAGTTATACATTGTGTCTTTCTTGAATGATGGAGATGAGGGGGATAGTGAGGGGGATGATGATGGAGATGAGGAAGATGTAGTTAGGGTTTATTTGAATGATCCATATTGGGCAGATAAGCTTAGTGATAACGAAGATCTATTTGAAGTTGAGGTGGATGATGGTAATTCTGGGGCTGGACCCTCCAACAAATATGGTAATACTGCTAGTGTAGAATGTGAGACTCAGACTGGTCAAAGGCCATGAGGAAGATGGTAATGGAGAGGATGCTGAACATGGCAGTGATGGAAATCATGACGAAGAGGGTAATAGTGAGGATGATGAACATGGTGGTAATGATAATGTAGGTGTAGATGTTGGTGATGATGCAAATTATAATAGTGATGAGGTTGAAGATGATGAATTGGCTAGAAGTGACATACTTGAGTCACCAGTTCCTAATGATGAAGATGGTGAAATCACATCTTTTTGTAGTGATGAGTTCCATGCTGTAGATATAGTGGCACCAATCTTGACTCTTAAGATGAAGTTTGCAAACATACAACTGTTTAGAGAGGCGTTAAACAGTTTAATCTTAGAAGGGGGAAGGACATTCAATTTAAAAAGAATGAAAGGAGAAGGTGTGTTGTTGTGTGTAGGGATCCCAAGTGCCAGTACCGAGTGTATGCTAGACAACTGGCTGATGAAGAGTCCTTTCAGATTATCTCTTTAAACCCTAAACATGGTTGTGGCAGGAAATACAAGAACTCAATTGTAAGCTCGACTTGGATAGCCAACAAACTCATTGACAAGTTCAGAGTCCAACCTAACATGCCATTAGATGTATTACAACATGAAGTTAAGGATAAATGGAAGGTAGATGTAACTCAAAGCATGATGTATAGGGCTCGGAAAAAGGCTAAAGATCATATTTATGGTAGTATGGGGGATCAGTATGAGAGGCTATGGGACTATTGTGAAGCTGTTAGAAGGACGAACATGGGAAGTCGTATGTTCATTAAGGTGGACAGACCAAGCATGAGTGTAAATCCGAAGTTCCAAAGACTATACGTTTCTTTGGCAGCCACGAAAAAGGGATTTCTAGATGGTTTAGGCCTGTCATTGGGGTTGATGGGTGCTTCCTTAAGGGTCCATTCAAAGGACAGCTACTATCTGCGGTTGGCAGAGATGGGAACAACAACATGTACCGATTGCGTTCGCTGTCGTTGAAGCTGAGACCTAAAGCAGTTGGGTGTGGTTTTTGGAAACCCTAATTGCAGACTTGGATCACATGAGAAGCATGGAGACCTACGTTTATTTCCGATCGACAAAAGGTAATATAATATTTGATTTGACCAAACATATTATGTTTTCATATATGTTTTGGAAGATTAACATGTTATGTATTCTCAATTTATTTTGCAGGGTCTTATGCCAGCTTTTTGAGAAAGTGATGCCGAATTCAGATCATCGCATTTGTGTTAGGCATTTATATGCCAACTTTAGAGATAATGGGGGCATAAAGGAGTTGCATTGAAGGATAAGTTGTGGGCTGCGGCTTCTGCATACACTGAGGAGGAGTTTAGGAGACATATGGAAGAGTTGAAGGGGCTGAATGAGGATGCATATGAATTCCTCAATAAGATTGATCCTTATATGTTGGTCTAGAGCATGGTTCAATGAGTTCCCGAAGTGCGATCTGCTGGTGAACAACATATCCGAGTGTTTCAACTCCTACATATTGAAGGCTCGTGACAAGCCAATTTGACAATGCTGGAGATGATAAGGAAAAAACTTATGAGGAGGTATCAAGTTAAGAGGGATGGAATTGCTAAATTGACTGGTAGGTTATGCCCCAGAATTGCCACAAAGTTGGAGCAATGTGGGCTACAAGCGATGGATTGCGTTGCCACATATGCTGGTGCTCAATTGTTTTAGGTCACTGCTGCCAATAACAGACAGTTTGTAGTAGACTTGGATAAGAAGAGTTGTGGTTGCAGGCAGTGGCAAGTTACTGGGATCCATGTGCGCATGCATTTTCAGCTATTCTCTATGACTGTGGCAATCCGGAGGATTATGTTGATGAGTGCTACACCGTAGAGACATACAAAAAAGCTTATGCGGCCAATAATATATCCAATGCCCAGTGAGGAACAATGGGTAAAAACCAGCCATGACAAGTTAGAGCCCCCAGTTGCAAGAGTTGCCCCGGAAAGACCCAGAAGTTAAGAAAGAGAGCTCCTGATGAAGTAGGGACCAAAAATCCCTACAGAATGAGAAAATTTGGATCATATGGGAAATGTTCCAACTGTAAGGGATTAGGGCACAATAGAAGGGTGTGTCCGATGACTAGGAGTGTAGCAAGCAATGTTGGAGGATCTGCCCAAAGTTTTCAGTTGTCTACCCAACCCTCTAGCAAGTGTGAGTATGACATGTCCTCATTACTATTCCAATAAAATTATATATTTTTTTTGTCCTACCATAAAGTAATTATTAACAATTGTTTGTTGTTTTTGGTTTAGACACAAAGTGTTGGTTCCAGTGTTCTAAAAAGGGAAAATCTAAAAAATGGCTGCTGAGAAGGTACTCCGTAATTCCTTTATTTATTTATTTTTGATTTCAGCAATCATTTCCTTAATTTTTTTTTCTTTTGTTGGTAACCACTTTGCAGGGACAA
>FXXK01003500.1:6465-8965 GCA_900184695.1 Betula pendula | reverse complement strand
CAATTACAAGACCAAGAGCCAAGAAGATCAGGGAAGCAATGCAAGGATTATGCAATCCACTTGGGATGAAGCTAGTAAGGAGCCCAACACTCAAGATGGGCCTTGAAAGAAAGAGAACCAGTCTTGATCCACTTGATCCAAGCTGTGGAAGACTTGACTAAAAAATGGCCTATTGTTATTAAAGGCTTTTATTTTATTAGTTTAGAATAAATGGGCTTGAGGATATTTGGCCCATATATTTCTTATGTTTTATTAATTAGGGTTTCAAAAGAACTTTAATTGTTCCACTTGAGGGTATTTTGGGAAAGGGGCCTTATTTTGGCCTAGGGTTATTTTGTAGGGAGTATTTAACATCTCATAGCCACCACTAAAAGGAGATAGACATTATTTGAATTTTAATTGTGAGTTGAGTTTTTCTCCTCTTGTTTTGATTGAACTTTTGAACTTATCAAGGTAAATCACAACCTTTGTGGCGTTCTTCCTCGTAATTTGGGTTCTTGAAACGGAATTTCAACGGGTCTAGATTTAAATATAATCTAGATTCTTGAAACGAGTTTTCAACGGGTCTAAATTCTCCATCCATAGACTTGAGTTTGGCTTTCTTGGGTGAGTTTTCAAATTGATTGTGGTTTCACACGGATTCTATTCCTGCGGGTTCATATCAGTATGCCTCTTGGTTACTCTCTTGATGAATTTAATAAAATTCTTATGGACTGAAAAATATTGATATTCGAATTGATGATGAAGATCAAGCCCTGTTTTGTTATGTTCACTACCTGAGTTCTTTGATAATTTCATTAATTCAATGTTATATGGTAGAGTACCATTTCGTTAGCTGACGTTAAGTTTTCAAATTGGTATCAGAGCCTAACTCAAGTATTTGTCTTAACATCAAAGAGTACGGACATGGCAACATTAAATGGTAATGATTTTTGCAGAAGGGACTCTTCAATTAGCCTCCTTTATTTATGGGAATCAGTATACCATATTGGACAGAATAGGATGAAAATTTACATTCAAGCTTGATTATGAAGCTTTGGAAAAATTTTTTTTAGGGATGTCCTATATTCCCTCACAAATGTTAATGAGAGGGTCAAACGTCTCTAAATCTTGAGAGAGAATGGGATGACGTGGATTCACGTTTAATTCAACGCAATTTAAAGCCAATAAATATGTTATTTGTGCTTTAGATGCAAATGAGTTTAACCGAATTTCCGGCTTGCGAATCGGAAAGAAATCTGCGGAAAACTTGAAGTGACCTATTAAGGTACAAATCAAGTGAATGAAATCTAAATCATCAGTTAGGTTGGTGCCAGAGTATGAATTCTTCTTATTGAAATTGAGAATCTATTCCTGAATGTTTACTAGATTCACTAACATCATAATTCGTTAACAAGCTCTTGGCAAATGTTATACTAATGTGGAAAATGTGCGAAAAATTCCTGGTAGGTCGCTGCCAAAGATTTGGGATGCAAAGGTCACAGGCTATTGAAGAGGCTTAAAGATCTACTAAATGATTCTTGTTAATTTTTGGGTTCACTGCCATGACCATGAGTTCATGTTGAGAGGGACGAGAATGAAGAAGGCAAAGCCAAAAGAAAATCGTTCGCACTCAAAATCCTCTATCAAGAAAGTGAGGAAGAAGAGAGGAGGTGACGACGATAAAGAAACGGGGCTTCTCGCAAAACGATTGCAAAAGTTATGAGAAGGAGAAAACGTTTCAATAAAGAACGTATCATAGAAAGAGGCTCCTAAGGCGACCAAGCAAAGGGATCCTCCAATTGCTTAGAGTGTCACAAGCCTGGAACTATAGCCGATTGGTCCTCGCCTGAAGAAGAAGGAAAGAAATTCAAAGAACAAGCCCTGAGGTGCTTGGGGATGATTCAGAAGGAAGCGATCGGGAACAAGGGAGAGCGAAAATGAGATGGCTAAATTTCTGCCTTATGGCAAACAGAAGGATGACGGTTACGTTCTTTGAATATTGATGATGGAATTACTTTCTTTATGAAGAACTTCAAGATGCCTATGATGAGTATATACGTGAAAAATACTTATAAAACTACTTATGCTAATAAAACTCTTAAAAGAAAGAAACTGATATTTGCGAATGAGATATTACTTTGAAAAATGAAAGATGAGAATTTACTCAAAAATAAAAATAAAATCTCACTTCCAAGATCAAGTCCTTCAATGGTTCCTGAGGAAGAAACAATACTAGGCTAAAAGAAACCATGTTAAGACTTAAACCAAACCTTAGCAAATTTGTAAATGGCAAGAAAACCTAGATATGACTTACTTGGAACCAATGATGTGCTTTACAAGGAAGGTTTGGGTATATTGCTCCTAAGAATAACAAAAGTTTTATAAAAACCTTCTTTGTTAAAGAATCTAATGCTTCATATTCTACTCTTACTTCACTATGTGACATTAATCCTATGTGGCGAAGAAATATGGATTAGTTGACACATTGGCAGAATGTATTTTCTTATCTCTTTCTCTC
>FXXK01003497.1:3526-15633 GCA_900184695.1 Betula pendula | reverse complement strand
GTTTGAAACTTTTTTGATAAATTTAGCTTCCGAAAGAAATACACTATCGGCAATCCAAGTCGCTGTGGCTTGAGTTTGTTCTACGCAACTGGTGTGATATAAAAAATTAGCAATTCAAGCTCTTGTTTTATACACTCACAAAAAAAAAAAAAACATAAAGGTGTCTTGTTTTATATATAAGAAGTTTGCTGCTACTCTTTTTTTTTGTTAATACCAATGTCGGCTGCTACTTTATTCTAGGGTTTAGTTTGATTTTGTTTTTAATAGGAGTAGGCCTAGGCTTCTAGCCGTCTAGGATGAAGTCCCAAATTATTGATACGCAGTGTTTTTTTATTATTATTTTTTATAAGTAGTGATGCTGCACTTAGTTTTAGGTTTAGTTTTTTTTTTTTCCCTGGAAATCGTGTAAGCACTGTAAGGACTGGACATCACAGCTGTAAACAGTAAAGGTTGAAATGACACGTTCACAGTCACATCAGGGCTGAAAAGTGACTTTTCAGTTTTGTTAAAACGAATCGTTTTGAATTTATTTAAACTCTGCGTTTTATTTGTCTTCTTCCTTATTCCTTCCTTCTTTCTTTTGTTATGTGGTATGCCTTCTGCAACTGAACGCGCAACAACACGACAACTGAAACTGAAAATCTGAAGAAGAAAAAAAATAGCGTCAAAATAGAAAAAAATTCTGGGATGTGAGAGGGGGCATTTGACCCCCTGCCTCCGCCCCTGCCTACCGCAGAGGCTCATTAAATGAGCCTTGGGGGGTCCGCCACTATAAAAGGGGAGGAAAGCTCGGTTGAGAAGGTAAGTAACAGAACTCACTCAATATTCTAAGTCTTATCAGTTAGAGATTCGCTCTCAAAGATAAAACTGACTTAGGCATCGGAGCTATCCCCCGCCGGCAACCCCCGGCAAGCTCTTGTGTCTAATCTTTTTCTGTTCTCAGGTTCACTCAAAGTTGAACTCCGGAAACTGTCCCAACATTACAAATAGAGCATTTACTAAGAGTCATTACAATAATTGAAATCTCTACAATATACACATCATCACTATAAAATTTTCTATGCTAAACTTTTATATACAAATACATCTCAAAACACTAAGTCTACAATGTCACTCAATAGTTACTATTTACCATAAGTGATCTTCGAAACTCTGCAATGTATCCTGAAGCATTACCGGATCCACATCATAACTCCAAATGGTCACGTCAGCATCATGATCCTTGTACCTCAAAGACCTAAGTAGCTACACTGTAAAATATTTATGTTTTACAACATAGATGTTTTACAAGTGGAGAAAGTAAGGAGTAAGTCCACCGCTTAGTAAGCAAATAATCAGGTGCTATTGTGTGACTGTAAACAATTTATATGCAAATAAAAGTATTGAGTCATAAAATCATTTATTTATCATAGACCTAAGACACAAACGAGCATATTTTAATTCTAGAAAGAGAGATTGCGTTATTGCTTCAGAGAAATCGATCATAGCCAACTCACTCAATCTTGAGTTTAGATCTTCCACTCACATTAAAACATTCATTAGCTCCTAGTTGATTACCCCCGTGGTAATATGGTAAAAAACATGCAAATAAAACAAAAGTACGCCCAGATGTGCTTTCCTGCACATCACTTTCGACAAGGAACTCGCTAATGCAACGCATGTTCTTCACAGCACTACCACTACTGGAAACGACATATCAGACCGATAACCCCCTTTACTGCTTAGGTGTTATGGTGAACATACTACCTGTGATAGTGCCACACCCAATCATTCCTATTCATTCAACATCCAGAGGGGGGTATTTTGGTTTTTTTCTATTAGTTTGAGAGGGTCGTTTTAGGTATGTAATTAAATTTTTACATTGATTAAGCTTTTATGTTTATATTGCTCTTTAAATTAATTATTTATGAATACATTATATATATAGTTTTTGTTGCATATTTAAAATATATGAAATATATCATTGTAGTTATCTGCGATTATGGAGAACAACAATGATTTTATTGAGCTCCAATCAAATTCTAAACGAGCTCGTGTTGAGATAGATTTACCAAATCTGCTAGCAGATCCTTGCTTAAGAAAAAAAATTTTAGATTATTATCCTAGTGATAGAGACCAAATTCGAAGAGCATATATACAAATAGGACCTTGTCAACCAATTAACCATGATTTTCCAAAAATACAATTTGGAAAAACATGGCGTCGTTTTAATCCAGCATGGTTCAAAGAATATAATGATTGGTTGGAATATAGCATTTTAGAAGATGCTGCGTATTGCTTATACTGTTATCTCTTCAGACCAGACACTGGAAATCAAGCAGGAGGAAACTCGTTTGTTATTGAAGGGTTTAAAAATTGGAAGAAGAAAGAGAAGTTAGAAGGTCATGTGGGAGCTCACAATAGTGCACATAATCAAGCTCGACGAAGATGTGAGGCTTTGTCAAACCAGAAACAGAGCATCATAACATTTTTTGACAAACAATCAGATCAGTATAAAAGGGATTATAGGACTTGTTTGAATGCATCCGTTGATTGTATTCGTTTTTTACAACAACAGGGATTAGCATTTCGTGGCCACGATGAATCTAAAGACTCGAGTAATCAGGGAAATTTTCTTGAATTATTGCGGTTTCTTGCAATACATAATGAAGAAAATTGACAAGGTAGTCTTAGAAAATGCTCATGAAAATCATCGAATGACTGCACCAAACATTCAAAAAGAAATAGCAAATGCTGCTGCAAGTGAAACTCTAGATGCTATTGTTAAAAATCTTGGAGACTCGTCATTTGCTATCCTAGTTGATGAATCCTGTGATATATCTATTAAAGAACAATTGGCAATCGTTTTGCGTTATGTAGATAAATGGGGTAATGTGATTGAACGTTTTTTGGGCATTACACATGTTAGCAATACCACAACTGCAGTGTTGAAGATGGCAATTGAGTCAATGCTTAGCAAGTATAATTTAAGTATTAGCAAATTGTGAGGACAAGGATATGATAGGGCTAGTAATATGCGAGGTGAGTTGAATGGACTTAAAACACTTATTTTGAACGATAACTTGTCTGCCTATTATGTTCATTGCTTTGCACATCAGCTTCAACTAACTTTAGTTGCTGTTGCTAAAAATCACATTCAAATTGCAACTTTTTTTAGCTTGGTTAATAGTGTTTTTAATGTTATTGGAGCATCATGCAAACGTCATGACATTCTTCGTGAAAAACGAACTGCTGAAGTTGTAGAAGCACTACGAAATAATAAAATTTCTACTAGTCGTGGTTTGAATCAAGAAATGAATTTAAAGAGACCCGGAGATACGCGTTGGAGTTCTCATTATGGTACAGTTGTTAGTCTTATTCTCATGTTTTCTTCTGTCATTGATGCGGTTGAAGATATTGTAGAAGATGGGTTATATTCTGAACAGAGAGCTGAAGCAAACATACTAATTCAGTCGCTCAAGACTTTTGAATTTGCTTTCAATTTACATTTGATGAAAAATGTTTTGGGGATTACAAATGAATTATCTCAAGCATTTCAACGAAAAGACCAAGATATTCTAAATGCAATGAAGTTGGTTGAAGTTTCAAAGCAGCGTTTACAAGCTATGAGAGAAAATGGGTGGAACTCTTTATTTGAAGAAGTTTCAGTATTTTGTGCAAAAAACAAAATTGTTGTCCCCAATATGGATGATTTGTACCAATCACGGTTACGACGAAAAGCTCAAAGCATGACAAATTCACATCATTACCGTGTGGAGCTTTATTATATTGTTATAGATATGCAACTCCAAGAACTTAACAATCGTTTTAATGAGGCAAATACCGAATTATTACTTTGTGTTGCGTGCTTGAGTCCAGATGAATCATTTGCTGCTTTTAACAAGGAGAAATTACTTCGTCTTGCTCAATTTTATCCGAATGATTTTTCAGCAGTTTAGTTTATCACCTTGGACAATCAACTTGAAACATATATCATTGACATGCATTCTAGTGAAGAATTTGCAACACTCAAAGGGATTGGACAGCTTGCTAAGAAGATGGTAGAAATGAAAAGGGATATCGTGTATTCATTGGTTTATTCGTTGGTGACATTGTCATTAATTTTGCCCGTTGTGACAGCTACTGTTGAAAGAGCATTTTCAGCAATGAATATTGTTAAAAATCGTTTACGTAACCGAATGGGAGATCAATGGATGAATGATTGTCTAGTTACGTACATTGAGAAAGATATATTCAAGACTATCACCAATGAAGAAATTATGAAGCGATTTCAAAGTATGAATATTGTTAAAAATCGTTTACGTAACCGAATGGGAGATCAATGGATGAATGATTGTCTAGTTACGTACATTGAGAAAGATATATTCAAGACTATCACCAATGAAGAAATTATGAAGCGATTTCAAAGTATGAAGACTCGTCGAGGGCAATTGAATAAATTAACGCGTTATGTGTGACAAAATAAATTGTAAGTTACATTTATATGTTTTAAATGATAATTAAATTTTATTGAATTGTTTATTTATTTTGTTATATTATTTAATGTTTTAATTAAATTTTGTTCAACTTTAATTTTTAATTTTTATTTTATTATTATTTTTTTAATAAAAAAATCTCGACCCCTCTAAACAAAAATCCTGGCTCCGCCACTGGCGGTAGGGTCTTAAGATCCCCATTTTCTTCCATGCCCATGCGGGCCATTAAAGATCCCTCCACATGTCACGCATATATTGGTCCACGGCGTATGGGCTTTTTGCTTGCTTGTCACATCAATCGTATCTCGTGAGTGGGCGAATCTTGGGAAAACTCGGGGACGGCAATCGAGATTGGAAGCCTTAAATGCGAGCCATAATGAACCTTGTCCTTTCTCCATCAAGGTTCATCATCCTTTTCAGCTAGAGAACCGAATCTGGATTGTTACGACCCTTATCATAGCAACCGACCCTTGTAGCAAGGGTCAGTGCCATATAGACATGGGCCATACACCTAAAGGTTCGAATCAACTAATGGGATATGGGCCCGCATATATGGTTTGGGCCCAACCCCCAACAGTTACCCCCTAAAATCTCTCGCATCATGCATTTAGAATGGCGGGAGGATTTTATTATGTTCTCAGAAATGAACCGAGGTTTATCACCCCGTCGATTCATTGTCCAAGGCACTTTAGGACATGGGGTGCCGTGTCCTCCTTAGTCTCATCACACGTGTTCGTCTCTCATCCACGCCTTTCTGGAGATCATCCATTCTGACGTGTATAGGTACGCTCGAAGAGAATCCCTAGCCATCGTTGTAACTTCCTTTCGCTATCTTTCCCTTTCTCAGCGACCGACCCTTCGCCTTTCGCTTTCAATCGGACATCTCCCTTTCAGAAACAATGTCGAAATCTTCTAGGCTCGGCGCTTCTAGGGCCCCCTCTGATGTGAACCCCGTCAAGAATAACGAGACCCAACAACGAAAGGGAACCCAAGATCGTTCTATGGACAGATTCGAATGGAAGACCTCGACCCATTGTTTATGACAAACAAGAACCTCGGTATAATGAAGACGCCACAAATGGTGGTGGAAACTCCGTTTGATAAGTCAAGATGAATGCCATGGGAAATCCCGATAAGTTCGAGTAGTTTTTCAAAGAACCAAAGAGAATAAACCTCACAAGTTTTATGAATAATCAATGTCTGCGTTTTCCATTGCTTATGCACCTATTTAAAGGGCTGAACATTATAAGGAAAAAACCCTAACATAGAAAACCTAATTAAAGCCTAAAATGGTTAAGGAAATAAATCCTTATCTTGCTAAACACACAAGACATATAAGGCAATAAAAGCTGGACGCCTAGAGTCATATAGAAAGGAAATAAAAGACAACATAAAAGGAAAGAAAGTGGCGCCTAGAATAGCTATGCAATCAAATCATTCTAGAATAGATCCAAAATATTTCTTGCCAATTCTTAGCCTTGACCGGATCCTTCTAGAACTTGAATCACGGTGACGATTCTTTGTTGCCCATGTGGATCATGCTCAATGGGCCTCCACGAATTTACTTGAGCCTATAACTCNNNNAAGAAAGTGGCGCCTAGAATAGCTATGCAATCAAATCATTCTAGAATAGATCCAAAATATTTCTTGCCAATTCTTAGCCTTGACCGGATCCTTCTAGAACTTGAATCACGGTGACGATTCTTTGTTGCCCATGTGGATCATGCTCAATGGGCCTCCACGAATTTACTTGAGCCTATAACTCTTTAATGAGTCCGTTGAGTACATCCTTGAACTTCTTTGCTCGTGCTCTCGTAACCGGCCCAATTGGTACTTGAACGAGATCCTTCGAAGCGGTGCCTTGATCTCCATCATTCCCCTCCTCTTGAAAAGGATTTGCCCTCAAATCATCACCTACATCAAAAGGACTCAAATCAGTAACATTAAAAGTGGCACTTACATTGTACTCACCAGGTAAATCTAGCTTGTAAGCGTTGTCATTGATACGCTCGAGGACTTGGAAAGGACCATCTCCTCTTGAGAGCATTTGGAATGTCTTTTTGCCGGGAATCTTTCTTTTCTCATATGCAGCCAAACCCAATCTCCGGGTTCAAAAACCAGCTTGCGACGTCCCTTGTTGGCTTGTGTGGCATATTGCTCCGTTCTTCGCTCAATGTTGAGTCTTGCTTTCTCATGAATCTGCTTTATAAAGTCAGCTTTCTTTTTGCCATCTAAATTAACGTGCTCCGTCAAAGGTAAAGGAGATAAATCCAATGGAATTAAAGGATTAAACCCATACACAATTTCAAATGGCGAAAATTTGGTAGCAGAATGAACAGCTCTATTATATGCCAACTCAACATGTGGTAGGCATTCTTCCCATGTTTTGATGTTCTTTCTAATGATTGCCCTCAATAGAGTAGACAACGTCTTATTTACTACTTCAGTTTGACCATCAGTTTGTGGATGACAAGTAGTGGAAAACAATAACTTAGTACTTAGCTTACACCACAAAGTCTTCCAAAAATAGCTCAAGAACTTAGCATCTCTATCCGAAACAATTGTCCTAGGCATGCCATGTAATCTCACAATCTCTTTAAAGAACAAATCAGCAACATGCGAAGCGTCATCCGTTTTGTGACATGGAATAAAATGTGCCATTTTAGAAAATCTATCCACGACCACAAAAATTGAATCTCTTCCACGTTTAGTCCTAGGCAATCCTAACACAAAATCTGAAATATCAATCCAAGGCTCACTAGGAATTAGTAAAGGAGTATATAAACCGTTGGGTTGCACTTTGGATTTATCTTGCCTACATGTGACACATCTACCACAAATCCGTTCGACATCTCGTTTCATGTGAGGCCAATAGAAGTGTTCCTGCAAAATAGTTAAAAGTCTTTGCAACTCCAAAATGTCCCATTAATCCCCCACCATGTGATTCCTGCACTAATAACTCCCTCATAGAACAATTAGGCACGCATAGCTTATTTTCTCGAAATAGGAATCCATCAAGCCTAAAGAACTTACCAGAGGCAATTTTTTCACAAGCTGGATTTCTTCACAAAATTCGTGGTCTTTAGCATATAATTCTTTAATGTGTTCAAAACCAAGCAATTTTGCATCAAGTGTGGAGAGTAAGGCATACCTGCGAGAAAGTGCATTGGCGACTACATTCTCCTTACCTTGCTTGTATCGAATGACGTATGGAAACGTCTCTATGAACTCCACCCATCGCGCATGCCTTTTGTTTAGCTTGTGTTGGCCCTTCAAATGTTTCAAGGACTCATGATCGGTGTGAATCACGAACTCCTTAGGCCATAGGTAGTGCTGCCACGTCTCTAAAGCCCGAACCAATGCATACAACTCCTTGTCATAAGTTGGGTAGTTTAAGGCTGCCCCGCTGAGTTTCTCGCTGAAGTAAGCAATTGGTCGTCCTTCTTGCATAAGAACGGCGCCTATACCAATACCTGAAGCATCACATTCAATTTCAAACGTTTTAGAAAAGTTAGGTAAAGACAACAAAGGTGCGTTAGTCAGCTTCTTTTTGATTAATTGAAATGCCTTTTCTTGTTCTTCTCCCCATTGAAATCCAACGTTCTTCTTGATCACTTCAGTAAGCGGTGCGGCTAAGCTACTGAAGTCCTTCACGAACCGCCGGTAGAAACTAGCAAGTCCATGAAAACTACGAACATTACCTACACTTGTGGGGCTCGGCCATTCTTGGATTGCACGTACCTTCTCTTCATCAACCTGTATACCTTGTGCACTAACAACAAATCCCAAAAATACAAGCTTATCGGTGTAAAAAGTGCACTTCTTTAAATTAGCAAACAACCTTTCTTTCTTTAGCACATCAAAAACGGATTTCAAATGTACTACATGATCGTCTATGTTTTTGCTATAAATGAGTATATCATCAAAATAGACAACAACAAATCTGCCTATAAATGCACGCAAAACATGGTTCATAAGTCTTATAAAGGTGCTCGGAGCATTAGTCAAACCAAAAGGCATAACTAACCATTCATACAAACCATATTTTGTTTTAAAGGCGGTTTTCCATTCATCTCCTTCTTTTATCCTAATTTGATGATAACTACTTTTTAAATCAATCTTAGAAAATATGCAAGAACCATGCAGCTCATCTAACATATCATCTAAGCGTGGGATAGGATGACGATACTTTATTGTTATGTTGTTGATGGCTCGGCAATCAATGCACATTCTCCACGTCCCATCCTTCTTAGGTACAAGTAAGACCGGAACCGCACATGGGCTCATGTTCTCCCTCAGGTGCCCTTTCTTCAACAATTCACTTACCTGCCGTTGAAGCTCCTTTGTCTCCTCGGGATTGCTCCTATAAGCTAGTCGGTTTGGAATGGTTGCACCGGGAACAAAATCAATTTGATGTTCAATCCCTCGGATTGGAGGTAACCCATGTGGTGTTTCCTCGGGGAAGACATCTTCGTACTCTTGCAAAAGAGAAACAATAAAACTAGGCTAAGCAAGGTCAAGTTCGTTAGTGTTTAAAAGTGCCTCTTTGTACAAAAGTACAATCATCGGCTGATTTGAAAACATTGCTCGCTTGATCTCACTCACGTTTGCATAGAAATTCTTTTGTTTTCTCTCTGATTTTCTCTCAAGGGCCGAACTTTGATTTTCTTTTTCTCTCTCATTTTTCTCGGGCTCTCTCTGATTTTCACTCTTTTTCTTTTGCCCACTCTTTTTCTTTTGATCACTCTCCTTTTGTAATCTCACTTGATCCTCGTATACTTGTTGCGGTGTCAATGGTACAAGAGTGATTGATCGTTGATTAAGTACAAAAGAGTACTTGTTCGTAAAGCCATCATGCTTCACTTGCCTATCGAACTGCCATGGACGCCCTAGCAATAAGTGTCCCGCTTGCATCGGTACTACATCACACAACACTTAATCTTCGTATTTACCGATTCGAAATGCAACTAACACTTGCTTGTTCACCCTTATCTCACCACTATCATTTAGCCATTGCAACTTATACGGTCTAGGGTGCTTTACCATAGGCAATCCCAATTTCTCTACCATAATTGTGCTTGCAACATTAGTACAACTACCACCATCAATAATCACACTACATACCTTGTCTTTAACGTAACACCTAATTTGAAAGATATTCTCACGTTGTACTTCATCAACTCCTTTTGCTTGCAAGCTCAATGCTCTCCTCGCCACCAATGTCAATGCGTCAGGGGCTAAATACTCCTCCTCGGAGACATCCTCCAATGGTGGCATGTCATCGGTGTCGGAATCTTCATCATCGGTCACAATTTCACCATTGTCTTGCAACACCATGACTTGCTTGTTTTCCCATCATTCCCCTCCTCTTGAAAAGGATTTGCCCTCAATATCACCACCTACATCAAAAGGACTCAAATCAGTAACATTAAAAGTGGCACTTACATTGTACTCACCAGGTAAAATCTAGTTTGTAAGCTTGTCATTGATACGCTCGAGGACTGGAAAGACCATCTCCCTCTTGGGAGCAATTTGGAATGTCTTTTTGCCGGGAATCTTTCTTTTCTCATATGCAGCCAAACCCAATCTCCGGGTTCAAAAACCAGCTTGCGACGCTCCTTGTTGGCTTGTGTGGCATATTGCTCCGTTCTTCGCTCAAATGTTGAGTCTTGCTTTCTCATGAATCTGCTTCACAAAGTCAGCTTTCTTTTTGCCATCTAAATTAACGTGCTCCCGTCAAAGGTAAAGGAGATAAATCCAATGGAGTTAAAGGATTAAACCCATACACAATTTCAAATGGCGAAAATTTGGTAGCAGAATGAACAGCTCTATTATATGCAAACTCAACATGTGGTAAACATTCTTCCCATGTTTTGATGTTCTTTCTAATGATTGCCCTCAATAGAGTAGACAAAGTCCTATTTACTACTTCAGTTTGACCATCAGTTTGTGGATGACAAGTAGTGGAAAACAATAACTTAGTACCTAGCTTACACCACAAAGTCTTCCAAAAAATAGCTCAAGAACTTAGCATCTCTATCCGAAAAATTGTCCTAGGCATGCCATGTAATCTCACAATCTCTTTTAAAGAACAAAATCAGCAACATGCGAAGCTCATCGTTTTGTGACATGAATAAAAAAATGTGCCATTTTAGAAAATCTATCCCACGACCACAAAAATTGAATCTCTTCCACGTTTAGTCCTAGGCAATCCTAACACAAAATCCATTGAAATATCAATACAAGGCTCACTAGGAATTGGTAAAGGAGTATACAAACCGTTGGGCTGCACTTTGGATTTAGCTTGCCTACATGTGACACATCTACCACAAATCCGTTTTGGAATATCTCCTGATGTGAACCCCGTTAAGAATAACGAGACCCAACAACGAAAGGGAACCCAAGATCGTTCTATGGACAGATTCGAATGGAAGACCTCGACCTGTTGTTTATGACAAACAAGAACCTCGGTATAATGAAGACGCTACAAACGGTGGTGGAAACTCCGTTTGATAAGTCGAGATGAACGCCACGGGAAATCCTGATAAGTTCGAGTAGTTCTTCAAAGAACCAAAGAGAATAAACCTCACAAGTTTTATGAATAATCAATGTCTACGTTTGCCATTGCCTATGCACCTATTTAAAGGGCTGAACATTACAAGGAAAAAAACCTAACATAGAAAACCTAATTAAAGCCAAAAATGGTTAAGGAAATAAATCCTTACCTTGCTAAACACACAATCCTTACCTTGCTAAATACACAAGACATATAAGGCAATAAAAGCTGGACGCCTAGAGTCATATAAAAAGAAAATAAAAGACAACATAAAAGGAATGAAAGTGGCGCCTAGAATAGCTATGCAATCAAATCCTTCTAGAATAGATCCAAAATATTTCTTGCCAATTCTTAGCCTTGACCGGATCCTTCTAGAACTTGAATCAGGATGATGATTCTTTGTTGCCCATGTGGATCATGCTCAATGGGCCTCCACGAATTTGCTTGAGCCCATAACTCTTTAATGAGTCCGTTGAGTACATCCTTGAACTTCTTTGTTCGTGCTCTCGTAACCGGCCCAATTGGTACTTGAACGAGATCCTTCGAAGTGGTGCCTTGATCTCCATCATTTACCTGGCGATCTTCTCTGAAACAGGAGGATGCCGAAAGGTTAAGGAAAACTTACAAGATCCCTGACGGTGTGAATATTCGGATTCCTTTGAAGGATGAGGGGATTCACGGGAATGTTTTGGAGAATGAAGTGTGCATTTTTGAGCGGGCCTTTATGGCTGGGCTCCAACTTCCTCTCTCAGGTGGCTCGCGAAATACTGCACATCTTGGGGATGGCTCCTACCCAACTAAAGCCCAGCGCGTGGCGGAACGTGATTGCCTATTGCGTGGCGTGGCCAATGGTTCTGAGAGAAGGTGTGCAACTTTCTGCGCCAGAATTCTTGAATTTGTTTGTCCCGGGTAGGTATGGGCACACTTGGACTTTACAGGGTCGAGAGAGGAAGTTCTTCTCCTCTCCAAGTACATGGACCAGCAACCCTCCTTTCGAAAAATCTTTCTTTTTTGTTTTTGGCTTAGGATGGGAACTTTCTCCCATCCTGTGGGATCACCCACCCGAAGCTCGGGTT
>FXXK01003494.1:1355-14228 GCA_900184695.1 Betula pendula | reverse complement strand
CCGGCCAGATGGGGGTGTTCGGCCACCCCGAACCACCCCCGTGGCCAAATCAGGTGGCCCGAGCCACCCCAAACCCATTCGGGGTGTTTCGGGCCCCCCATTTGGGCCTTGGGGGGTGTCTGAACCACCCCCATGGGCAATGGGGGGTGGCTCGCCACCCCCATATCCCGGCGGATGGGGGTGGTTGGCCCCCCAAAGCCACCCCGTGGCCAAATCGGGTGTGGCCCGAGCCACCCCCAAACCCATTGGGGTGGTTTCGGCCACCCCCATTTGGGCCATGTGGGGGGTGGGTCGAACCCCGCCATGGGCCATCGGGGGTGGCTCGCCACCCATTCGGCCAGATGGGGTGGTTTTGGCCACCCCGAACGAACCCGTGGCAAATCGGGGTGGCCCGAGCCACCCCAGAACCCATTGGGTCGGACTTTGCCGCACCACCATTTTGGCCCTTGGGGTGCCGAACACCCCCCATGGGCCATGGGGGTGGCTCGCCACCACCATTCCGGCCCGATGGGGGGTATCGGCCACCCCAAGGGCAAAATGGGGGTGGCTGCCACCCCCAAGCATGACCGATGGGGGTGGCTACCGGCCACCCCAAATTCTTTTTTGTGTTTTTTTTTTTTTTTTTATCCTAAGTTTATTATTTTTTTAAAAATATAGATAGTACTGGGAACACTAAAATGCCCTTATATTCCGTCAGCTGGAAAGGACGGATTTGATTGAACGGAGAAGGCAGAATTGAAAAATTTATAAAGTTAGTTGGGGTGGATTGCAAATTTTTAAACAATGGAGATCAAACTTGAAAAAGAGCTACAACAATCGGGGGGTAAAATGCCATTTCCCCAAAAAATTGATAAAAAGACGTTATGGTTGTTGCTGCAGGCCCATGTAGGCGGCCATTCCAGCCCGTCATAGGGAACCATGGGAGGTTGGTGAGAAATAGAAGGAGAAGCATGAATACAAAACACATGTGGTAGTGCTTTTTTAATTTTTTTGGCATCAGAATTTTTTTTGTTGGGCCTTTATTTAAGGAGAGGGTTGACTTGGCTCGAGCTATTAGCGCCCCTAAATGAAGGCCTGATTTGGCCTCGAGATCCACGCTTCTCAATAAAGTCTTTTAATGTGCAGCCTAGCTCAAGCGTGAGCTGTCAAGTTTCTCGTAGGGGTTTGACACTGTTTATTTGATAACCTTGTATCCGCGAAGTATTTGATTGGGACTTTGGCTCGTTGAGTTTTATTTGTAGATATTTGGTTCGGGAGTGGCTTGATGTTTGTATGATTCCAACGATAATTGCCCATTCTCTTGAGACTGGTGGAGCACAGTTGCGCAATTTCATACACAAGTCAACAACAAGTCCAGCAAAAGACTCGTCTAATTAATGTTTAAGAGAAGAATTGCATGATCAAGAATTCCCATCGTTTAGATATTTTAGATTAAAAATCTTGACAAGTCATTTATAAGAAAGAAGTGTCATCCAAAAAGCCTATGAAATGCCCTCTTTGAGTTTTACTTAGTGTTGTCGTTACAGAAGGACGCACAACTACCCAATAAAAAAAAAAAAAAAACACGCACAACGCACACTAGGCAACTACTACCAGATACCAACATTCTGCACGCTGGGCCAACCCCATCGACAGAGTCTTTATATGTGTCTGTACTGGGTAGTTTTGCGTCCTGTATGCAAAAAGTCAAGAATAACTCCCATTGTTACACGTGATGCTAAACTCTTAACAGAGGAGCATGAGGCGGAGATTAGCTAGCTTGGAGATGAGCTGGTGATGACGTGAGCTGGAGTAAAGAATGTAAAAAGGACAGTTGCTATGCAACTGCAATTAAATGTTATGGGATATAAACGAAGAAAAAGCCTCGCTATATTATGACCACATTATTTCTGAAACTATTGAAGGAAGATAAATGATTCCGGATCGAGCTTCACTAAGGAAAGAGTGATCATGTGTGAATAATACTAATTGCGAATATTAAAATTAGAATAATGAGAATACATAGGTGATAATAAGGAATGTCATTCTCCACCTTATATATGATAATTGATAAGATAAAGTCCAATATTTATTGATATCCAAATATATTGAAAATATAATAATTATGTAAAAAATATCTTACTCGTACCATGATTCATATCTTTTGTAGATCATTCTTTTCGACTGCTTAATTCAATGCTAAACATTAGTTGTCGGTTAGACCAAAAATAAAAAAACATTAGTTTTTGTTGGACTGAAAGTCTAAACCTACGGTCTAACATTAGTTGTCGGTTTGACTTTCAAGTGAGTGCCCACAAGGTCAGGAGTAGTCTATTTTTTCTTCCTCTGGACACGATTCATGCTACACGTCCGTTTCTTAAATTTTTTTTTTTTTTTTATTCCTTATGCGGACGCTTTATGCGGACGTCTAGGTCAACTCCTAAACCACACTCAAAATGGTCCATGCACAATGGCCGTCCCCTATATTGCATACAAGACCGACTAACGACATCTCTATTATAGTTTGAAAGTTCCTTAATTTCCTTTGTGAAATATGGCAGCATTAAAAAAAAAAACAAAAAACAAAAAAAACAACAAAAAAAGTTACAAAACATAAGTTTATTAGCTCTCTAGGCCAAGTGACATGCATCTAATTTCATAGGAAAAAAAACATAAGTAATATCAACCCACTTTATCCTAGTTATTCTGCCCTTTTTCTTAAAAAGAATATGTAATCTTAATTAGAGGCTAAAAAAGGAGGAAAAAGTAAGAACTGAAAAATAAATTATATTTGATAATCTGTCATTTTTCTTATCCTAAGTTAAGTACCAATCCATAAATTTAACTAACTTCAATTTCATGAGGCAAAAAAAAAAAATTTTTAAAAATTATTTTTTAATAATTAAATATGTATTTATTAATGTCAGAATCCAGTCTATATTTATTGAGTAGTGATTGGCATCAGGCCCAGGCTGATGCAACAGTGCATCAACCTGGGCAAAATCAGAGGAGAAAAAAAAAAACACTGTTCACGGAGCCCATGAACAGTAAAATACTGTTCATGTGCCTGGGCTGTAGCATCAGCCCAGGCTGTTGTTTATCTTTACCGATATTTATTTATATTAAGGGTTTATATGTGCTACAAATATTTTTGCTATGACCGTAAAATATCAAATTCTTTAATTTTATTTTTCACTGTCCACATATTCCTAAGTTATGGACTTACAGGGAGTCAAAAAGATTTATCTTAAAATCATATTCGGCTCTCCTAGATAAATTAACTGATTCCATCCCCAAATGGACAAAAATGCAATTCATAAAATGAGAAATGAAAAATAGATGCACAGATTGATTTAATTACATTCTCTATAATTTGTAATTGATGCCCCCCTATAATATAATTTCATTTCATATATAATCCCAATCACATTAAGCATTTAGAACCAATTGGAAAATAAGTGATGAGGTTATGGAAAATAAGCCTTTCCTTTGCAAAGGCTTCCCCCCTCCCCTCCTTTTTTTTTTTTTTTTTAACAAAAAATTTTCTCTTCATTTTTATACATCTTCTAACACAATTCTTATGAAGTTTATGTGGCCACGAATTTATCCGTTGAATTATGTTGAAGTCAAGAAAAGTGCCTGAAATTGTCTTCCTGAGTGGGTTTTTTTTTTTTGGGGGGGCAAATAATTCATGTCTACCTTTTCATTTAACCTATTATCACTCCAAGTTAGAAGTACTCTATTTCTTTCTTTCCTTTTCTTTAGGCGGGAACAAGGGGAATACAACAAAACCTGCCTGATTGTTATCTTTAACCAAATGAAATCTAGTATTGCGTCGGATGTGATACCTTTAACAAATGAACAGCCCGGTTACATCGCCGGACTGGATTTTTTTCCAATATAGAGGATGTTTTTCCCAGCTCTTTACATAGGATCGGTTAAGTGCCGATTTTCTCTTTTAGTCGAATTGAGTATACATCCTCCATCCCTCTCTTGTCCCCATTTTAATGTGGCCTGAAACTCCCAACCAATTTTTTTACATATGTATGACCCATGCCACATAGACTTAGAGTATAAAGTAGAGGATGAGGTTTGGGTGAATAGTGAATGTAGAATCTTTTTAGAACATAATGATTTGGCTATTTGTTGAGTAAATTTAATCAAAAGTGTAAAAATTCTCTTCTAGTGGACTCAACACTTAACAAAAAAAATTTGATGAGTGAACAGTACTCATCAAATTTGATGAGTACTATTCACTCATCAAATCTTAAAAAATTAATATTTATTCACTCCTTTTTTTATTTTTTTCTTCTTCTCTCCCATGACAAAACTCACATTATAATAATAATAATAATAATATATAAGAATATTCTAAATGTTTTTTTATCACAAATTTTTAAGAAAAAGATAAAATTTTTAAAATATGACTGTTAGAATATGACAACAATTTAAAAATATGACTATTAGGAAAAAGACAAAATTTTTCAAAACATGACTGTTGGGATAAGACAAATATTAAAATATATGACGGTTAGTAAAAGACAAACATTCAAAAATATAAATGTTTGAGAAAGAATAAAAAGTCTTTGAAAAACAATATTTAAATGGAATAGTAATAGTGAATATTTAATTTGCTGAGGCTGCTAGGGTGCTTTAAAAAGTTGATTGATTAAAATAGAAAAAAAGTGTTTTCAATTAAATGGCTAATAAAATTTGTTGAAGTCATTAGGAAAGCTCTTAGTCAGCGCAGTCCTTTTGTCTAATTAATGTTGTTGCAACAAGCTTAGATCGTGATCGATCATCTCCCTCCTTTATTGCTATTCAATTTCATTTTCAATCATTAGACTAGCTCCATCTTCATTTAATAAATGTTGGTGGTGAAGTCAGTTCTGCTTTCGTTGCTTCTAATTGTCATTTTGGTTCAAAATCCATACTAAACAACTTGTATGGGATTTCCTTCTGGCCCAAAATTGTCCTCCCCCCCCCCCCCCCTTTGGGCCCAAATTGTGCCGGCCCCTATCAATATTTAAGTTTTGGCACCTTACAATATTGATTGTCTAGGCTCTACTACCGACATCAGTATAAAAATATGTGTGATAAATAAGTGTAAAGTAATATTACAATATGTGTGATAAATAAGTATAAAGTAACATTACATTTTTTTAAGTGCTGCAGTGATATTTATAACTTTTACTATAAGTTCTTTTACAAATTATGGTGGCAGTCCAAATCTTTGGGATCTATCGCACCTCTTTGTATAGCAGCACCAATAATTAAGAGAAGGGATTTGTTTGCATTTATACAGTTATACGGCATCAATTGTCCCAATATTAAATGGTTTGACCCGTATTATGCATCAAACATTTCTAGATTGTTGTTTTTTTAAAAAAAAAATTCAAATTAATTAAAAAAAAAGTTCCAAAAAGTTTGATGCATAATACGGGTCAATATCCTGACTCTTAGAAAAAGAAATGTATAAAGGAGGTTTGAATAAAAAATAAGAGGAAACTTAACTTAACTCTATGAGTTTCCGTCACTTTTGTAATATCTTTCTAAAGTTAAAAAACTCTTAATTTATTAAATCCTAACGGAGGCTGTTAAAATTATTAAAAATATACTTTTTTTTTTTAAAAAAAAAACTAAGAAAAGGGCTTGGTGAACCCATGTTGGGTAACGTATTTATTTCTATCTTTTTATTTTTTAAAAAAATAATAATTATAATTTAAGGGTAATTTTATAATTTTATAAAGTTTGCAAGGATTATTTTATACTTTGACAGTATGATTTAACCCCCAAACCTTAATGAGAAAGGGTGAGATTGTAAAAAATTAAAAGTTTCCTACACTAAGAGTTTTTAAACTTTAAAATGACATTACAAAAGTAATAGAAGTTCATAAGATTAAGTGAAATTACTCTTAAAAACAATCTCCATATATATATATATAGCTAAAAGAAATTCCTCAACATTGTTGAGTTTGGGTTTGGATTGAATATGACGTGGTTGAATACTTGAATGTTTTGTAGATATCGACCAAGAGAAAAATGTAATATGAATAAGCACATAGCCAATAGCTGTCCAAAGAACGAGACAAACAATAGGTTGTTGGAACCACGTCAAGATTAATTTATAACCAAAACATAAAGACGTATGTAGTATGAGAAGAATTTAGAAGGGACAGTAATTTTTTACAAATTGGGTAGATCATCTGGACCCCATTTTGTGACAGTTTAGTCTTGATTTTTTTTTTTCTAAGCAAATAACGAAGGGGTACATGTAATTAAAATACCAAAAGAGATGTGGGCTTTCTAACAACAAACCATAAACAAAAATTATCATGCTACAAATACAAATAAATAATAAAAAATAGATGAAAAATGACCCGATCATCTCTGATAGGGCCGGTGATAGCGGCTATTAAAGCAAAGTCAAGAGACACGAGAAGATCTTAAGCCCCCATAAGCAAGCAACTGACAAGACACCCAAAAGGATGCCAGCGAATATCAATCTCCATAAATATAGGTAAAAAAAATTCCTCAACATTGTTGAGTTTGGGTTTGGATTGAATATGACGGGTTGAAGCTTCTATAACGAATATCCACCAAGAGAAAAATGCAATATGAATATATAAGTATATAGTCAGTACTGAATTGAATACAAACTAGACTCTACATAGCCTAACAAATATTAATAGCATGTCGAGAGAACAAGACAAACAACTGATTGTTGGAACCACGTTAATTAGGATTAATTTTTAACCAAAACATAAAGACATAGTCTTAGAAGAATTTAGAATAGACAGTAATGTTTTACAAATTGGGTGGAGGAATTTTCATAATTCAACCTCTAAAAGATGACAATTTTTTTTTGTTGAAATATGAGAAATTTATGTTTAATTTTTTACTAATGATGTGAGAAATAAATATTATTAAAAAAAAATATGTGTTTATCACATGTTAAAAGAACATATCTTTCTAGTGAGTAGGTGTTACAATAATAACACCTAGGTAGATCTATAGCTACAGTTGATTGCCCCTCTTACCTTTTTGATTAGAAAAAAAAAAAAGACACATATTACTTTAGAAATTGAATTGAGAAAAAAAAAAAAACAAAACAAAAAATTCTCCCACCTAATTTATAGGAATTTTTGTCCATTCAGAACTTTGAAAAGTAGAGAAGCCAAAAAAACATAAACCGCTTACACAAGAAGAATAGTGTCTGTACCTACAAACATTTATAAAATCTTCTTATCTTTCTCTCCTATCCCTCCACAATTATTCAGGGGAAAAAAAAAAGTTTGTATGTTTTCCAGTTATCTCAAAATGGGGTCCAGATATTAATCAAGACTTTATTGTTTGAAAAAAAAAAATCTATTTTGTACTAATGTGTGGTCCAATTATTCAGGAAAAAAAAAAAAGCAAAAAACAAAATTTGGACCATACATTAGTACAAGATAGATTTTTTGTTTTGTTTCCTTTTCAAACAATTAAGTCTTGATTAAGATCTGGACCCCATTTTGAGATAACTAAACATTCAGACTTTTTTTTTTTAAAAAAAAAAGCGGAAAACATACAGACTTGATGTATCCCTTTTGTGTGTACGTAATGTTGGATTTTGTGATAAAAGAAGGGAAATCTCTTAGTATTATATGACATATATCTTCGTATAGACTCGTAGACTCGTATAGGTATGTAATGATTTTTGAATTGTCCAAATTAATTAATGTGGATTAGTTAATGGAATATCTATCATGATATGGGTTCCATATCATGATATATAAATGTTGTCTATGATAGTTTTTGGAAACTAAGTGTTAGGGGAAGATGTATATATAAATGTAAAGTTTTATTTTAGTTGGTACATTTGAGATGAACAATAATTTCATTAGAAAAAGGAAAAAAATTTCACTGTGCAAAACTACTTATGTGTAGTAGTCTTACATGTGAATTTAGACAATTTTACTTATGGCATACTATATTAAAAGTCGGGGTGCTACACGATGAACAGACTAGCAGAGACGCATCTCACTTTGTAAGGTAGGTCCTTCTAAGTTAAAAATCTTAATGCTTCTTTAAACACATCTACCAGACTGGAGGACCTGGTTAAATCATTAAATAAATATTATGACTTGGATTTTTTTTTTTGTGAGACAATATATATAAAATAACAGGAAGAATGGCATTCGGCGCTGATATCTCCAATTGTATTGGGTAAATCGTTTTATTCTATTTCTCTTTTTATTATTGGTTGTTTTATATTTTTTTTTTTTCTTAAATATTATTGAATGTAGTTATATTTTTAGATCTAATTTCCTCGTCCTTCAGTGGTAAGTATTTGTATCTTGCTATAATTTTATAAAGTTGGCAAGGATTTAGTATTATGCTAAACGTCTCTTACGAACTCGCATCGATTTTTCAACGCAAAATCCTAATGGCTGAAACTGGGTGAGATTGTCGCGACTAACTAGCCATTATCACAAAGAGAGCTTTAACTACAATTTCTAAGATTCCTACTTTCAACTTCTTCACTCTAATGCCTTTAAACCAGCTAAATACCGACCGTGTTCAATTAAGAATTTAAGATGATATATTACTCTTAAAAACATCTCATATTTACATATAGGTCAGATTATAATACCATTAATATTTCTTGTAGGCTGGTATTACGTAAAGAAATTCCGCTAACTTTGGTTGGGTTTTGGGATTCTTGGGAATTGCAAATAACCTTGTATGTGGTTGATGGGGCTTTGGATGAGCTTTGGTCAGAGATCTATTGATCAAGAACACTGTTCGCAATTATTCACGTAAGATTACAGCGACCAGTAGGGGCAATAGGCTGTCCTAGAGACGAGACACCGTCCCGCACAGTAGGTTTGATTGGATATACTAGGTCGAGATGATAGTTTGGATAGAAAAAGTTAGTATAATACCCAGAGAGACCAAACGCATAAGGAAGCGGATATATAGAAATACAAGAAAAGGTCACAGAGACAGAAGATTATAAAGGATCAAAAATAAGGAAAAATAAATAAAAATCAAAAAAAGAGAGAATAATATTAAAAGTCTAATTTATTATACCACAATCGGGAGGAGGAATAGAGAGCGCAACGCATCAATTAATAAATGTACACCAATCTTGGACGCTTTAGCTATTGGATGTCTTTGAGTGTGGATTTTTCGTAAAGGAGTAACGACGCTGGGCTACACTTGTATGTGGCTAAGAACGACGAAGCAAGCAGGATGTGGGATTTTCTCAACGCCGACAACCAGTAAAGAATACTCTATCCATCGGGCTATCCAATCATCACAAATGAATATAATAAACAAAATAAGATGTCACAGTGGATTGCCGTACTTGACCTTCATTGGGTGGGGGGCCGGGCGGCTGAGGCGCGGCTAATTTAAGGCAAGTCAATGCAGCCCCGAGAAGTGCTAGTTACAGTAGCTCCCCACTGCTTAGATAGGACCTGATAGTAGTGAAGCCGCTAATCTGTTTCTCAGGATGCCAGCGAGCATACTCAATTCGTCTCCGGACTTAAATTTATTTCACCTTGGCCTCATCCCCAGCAAAGTTCTCATACCATTGTTGAGCTTTGACGGGTTCTGGGGTTGTGATATGCACGGGGTTTGATCATAGTGTTATATCTTAATCCCGGTTGTTCACCAGATAGAAAATGCACGTTAATGATAGATGCGGGCACCGGTTAGCTACGCGGTCGTTGCTTCTATGGGATTGGATTCATCAATGATGCAGACGATATCTCTCGGTGTACTAGCTTAAGCCACATATTATAGCGATGGTCGTGCGCCAGCAGACCTGGAGACCAGAATCACCATCTTGTGTGTCCTGCCGGACGTCCAATGTAGGCTTATTTTTTAACCAAATAGTACTAAGATCATATATGTTTGTAGATGTATTTTAGATGACTGGATTTGTATTATTTCTTTCTCCAAATTGGGTGAGGGAATTTTCGTATCTCGAATCTCTCTACAGAAGATGACTCTATGTTTTTTGTTGAATAATCCTTCGAGCCAATCTCTTTGTTTGCTTCAATGGCTTTCTCGCTCATACCTAAGTGATGTGAAAATAAATATTATCGGAAAAAAATACTGCTGTTTTATCAGACCCGCCTTGTTGTTACAGAGACACATTATTCTTTCTAGTGAGAGGTTTAATAATAACCTAGGTAAGGATCTATACTTACGCCTTGACTTGCCTCTCCTTACCTTTTTCGAGGTGGTAGAGAAAAAAGACAAATATTAGTTGTGCTTATCGAATATTGCATTTGAGATAATTATACAAATAACCTCAAACAAATATTCTCCTCCCCCTATAATTTATCAGGCTTTTTCTGTCTATCTATCTCTTTGGTCAACGTTGAGGAAGCAAAAGCACACACATTAGCACTGTTTCTGGCTTACCCAGCTAGAGGAATAGTGCTCTGTACCTAGACACTTTTACTACACAATCTTCTATCTTTCTCTCCTTTATAGCCCGGTCCCTCCACAAATTTACGTCCAGGGGGAAAAAAAAGTCTTGTCCTGCTTTTCCAGTTACTGTCCTCCATAATGTGGGGTCTCCGATATTTTTAACTCCAGACTTTATGTTCTGATATAAAATCGGCTACTTGTTTGTGAACTAATTGTGGTCCGAACTACTTCCAGGGAAAATAATAATCTGGAAGAACACTCTTGGCCATATCTTTAGAGTTGGCACGGACTAACCTCCGATTTTTTTGTTGTTTCGTCTCGTCCGTTTCGAGACATCTAAGTCTTGATAGATTGGACTCCATTTTGATGCAGGTAATAGCAGCTGCTTCAGGCACTCTTCGTTTTTTTTACAACACAAATAGCTGGAACCATATACAACTTTGATGTATCATGCTTGGCCCGGTCCCGTGTCCTCCTTTTTTGTGTAGTATGTGGGATTGTCTTGTGCAGAGTAAGAAGGGAAATTTCGTAAGATTTATCAGCGTGCCCATCTTTTTCGTATAGATCGTAGACTCGTATAGCTATGACAGTGCATCGTCTCTCTGTACTTTGTTCACATTACCTAATGTGGTTAGTTATAGTTGAGTCGAATTCTATACTCATGACTACCTGGGCTTCATTATCTGGCAATTATATGTGCTGCACCTGCTCTTAGTCTATCGCTCCCGAGTTTCGGGTGGAATAATACGTCGGTAGGGAAGGATGGTATCATCATATTAAGTAAGTTTCTTTTTAGTTGGTAATTTTGATCGATGCATCAATTCATTTCCATCTAGAAAAGGAAAAAATTTCACTGTGCAAACTACTTTGTGTAGGATCTTACCTGTGACTTTAGACATATTTTACTTATGGCTACTATATAAAGTCGGGGTGCCTACGACCCCCTCAATGGCAAGGGGTGGTTCGGCAACAACACGGCCAGGGTCGTTGGGCTGTTCTAGGGTACCGCTAAACTGACCATATTTTTTTTTTTTCTTTAAAAAACGTTGATGGGTTGGTTGAACACCTTTGATGGCAGGGGTGGTGCGACCCCCCATCTTGTGCCAAGGGGTGGCCGAACGACCGTTTTGGAGCCAACTGAGAGTCAGTTGCTCGACCGTCGAGGCCGCTCTGTGCCGCCTTCTTGTTCTCTTTTGTCTTCTTGTCCTGTCCGTTTCCTTCCTCTTATTAGGCAACCACAATCAAACAGGGACAAAAAAACCTTTTTCTCTATAAAAATTAGGGTTTTACCTACTTTGTAATCTTCATTTCTGTTTTTTTAACTGTTTATCTAAAATTGAGGGCCTGACTAAGTACACAGCTGACAGCCCCGTGTTTGTGGCGGTCGCCTCGTTTTTTGTTTTTTTTTTTTTTTTTTTTTTAAAGATAAAAGATTTTTATTATTTTTTTAGGCGATAACAAGCTACTTTTCTATCATCACACGAGCTGTTCAAGCATTATTTCGTCTACCATCATTATAGCTGATGGTGAATATGAAATGGAAGTTTCATAAGTTATAACTGTTTTTTTTATAAAACAAAGTGATTTTTTTTTTATTAAAGATGGATATGGCGTATTAGCATATTGGCAAGGGGGTGGTAGTCGGTTTCTTGTATTTATTCTTTATTTTTCTATTAATTTATTTTGTTTCAGGTTTAGTTTTTTCTTTTTTTGTATTATTAGCTTTTAAGTTTTGTTAATAAGGTTCAGAACGTGCAAAACGAAAGTATGACCAATCACGGTGTTTTGGGTTATGTGTGACCTAACGGCACAATTTCCACAGACGGCAATAACTTGGACGATTGAGGTTAATTTGTAAATTCAGCGTATATTTAGGGACCAATGTCTTCACAAAGATGCTATCACTGTCAAGGATCAAAAATTTCCAATGGCCGCTTTTCTGTAGAGATTTATCGTACCAGTATTACCTTTAGAAACACACTTAAAAATATTAGTCGGCTTTCATCTTTTTTTGGCCAACTCCCTTTTAGTGTTATTCTATAAGTTTCACTACATTTTGTCGTCATTTTTTTTAGAGGCAATTATCGCCCTAGTAGCTTTTACTGCATCTGGCACTGTGACACGATTTCTATACTAGTCTTGTAGGCAATTATTACAAATCACTACGTATACATCCCGGCCCCCAATACGACTGTGTGCTATAGAATTTCAGATGTATTGCTTTGTTCACGGAATGGTTATTAAGATCCACTAATATGTGATTCTCCATTATGTCTCCTCGGTTACTTGTATTTTATTAAAATTGACATCTTGTTTTCTATAACCGAATTTCATATGGGAAATTCCTATCCTCATGAAATATAATATTCTCCGAAAAAGGGTGGGGTGTTATTACCAAGGTAAAAAAATATCAACTATGGAGAACTATTTATGTATTTTTTTTTGTATGTCCTCGGTGTGTTTTTT
>FXXK01003493.1:7693-19659 GCA_900184695.1 Betula pendula | reverse complement strand
CAATTTGGATGACCGAGTCCTGGGCCTAGTAGAGTGACAAAAGAACCAATTGCGGGTTCTTGGGGTAATCAACATGAAAGACCGGAATATACACCATGTTCTAGGTTTTAGTGTGTTTGTCGATCTCCATAGATTTATGCTTTCTTGAGGAACAACTTAGTATACACCCATGCTAAATCCCTCAAGAAAGAAAAGAGTTAGAGTATACACCCATGCCTAATCTCGTTGTTTAGAGAGATCAATAGCTTTTGGAGTATACACCCATGCCCTTAAGCTGGCAAACATTGAGTATCTTGATATGGTTGTAGCATTGTGCATATTGTTTACCTTATTTGAGTATGATTAGCGGTGGATATCGAAGCCCTAGCCCTTTTATATTATTATTTCAATTCAATCATTTATTTTGTTCCATTCAACAATATCTTTTTAGGAATTGCTTTTTAAACATAGTTTACCAATCCTCGTGGGAATGATCTCGTATTTGCCGTCTATACTATCGTTTTGATCTTGTGCACTTGCGAGTAAAACGTGCATTTATTCGCCTATTTATTTAGGTGGATATTTGTACAACAGTTCACAAACAATATATATAACAAGTCTTGTGATATATAGTAATCTCATCATGCTATGCACATGAACCAACCAGCCTTTGCTTTCATAACATTTCAATCAACAATATCTCTTTAACACAATACATAACCTCATAAACATATAATCATAATTCTCAAATAAAGTAGTCAGGCTCATAATCAATAACCATATCATAAAAATACATATATTTATAGCTCAGTAAGTAATATATTTACAATATGTTTCATTAAAAGTAACATTCCTACTTCTAATGATCTTCCGGTTTTGATCATCCCAAAATCTATACCCGAATGCCTCATCCCCATAGCCAATGAAATAAATTTTCTTAAACTTAGCGTCTAACTTGCTACGAGCATCAAATTCAATGTAAACATATGAGACACAACAAAAAATTTTCAAGTGAGAAAGATTTACCTCCTTTCTACTCTAGACTTCTTCAGGTAGTTTGTGGCCCAGAGGAACAGAGGGTCTTTTATTTATCAAATAAGCAGCAGTGCTCACTGCATCCGCCCAGAAGGTTTTTGGTAACCCAGCATACAACCTCATACTCCTTACATGCTCATTGAGGGTTCTGTTCATGCGCTCAGTGATGCCATTCTATTGTGGTGTTCCTAGGATAGTTTTCTGCATCTTAATCCCATTTACCGCACAAAACTGTTTAAATCCCCCATCTTCATATTGTCCTCCATTGTCTAATCTTAGACACTTCCATTTCAGACCAGTTTCTGTCTCTACCATGGTCTTCTACTTCTTAAAAACTTCAAATATATCAGATTTTTGCTTTAAGTAAATACATACCTTTCTGCTTGAATCATCTATGAATGTGATGTAATACCGCGAGCCTCCAAGAGATGCCACTGGGGAGGGACCCCACAAATCCGTATGTACCACCTCCAACTTCTCAGGCTTCGGAGTTCTGCCAACATTCATGAAACTTACCTTCTCCTGTTTCCCTAGGATACAGTCTTTACACAAATTAGATTTAACTGACTTCAGTTCTGGTAGTTTCCCCTTTGACAGCAACACGTTCATCCCTTTCTCACTCATATGTCCAAGCCCTAAGTGCTATAGTTTAGAGTCACCCTTTGCAACTGCAACTATATCTCTCGGATTAGTAGTCAAATAGAGAATACCTGTTTTATATCTCCGAGCCAAGAGTCTGGCTCCCATGCATACTTTCCACTGACCACTATGAAATTTTATGGTTTGCCCTTCATCATCAAGTTGTCCCACTGAAATCAGGTTTTTCTTTAGCTGTGGGACGTGTCTAATCTTTTGTAGCTTCCATACCGAATAGCTGTGGACTTTTATGTGAACATCGCCTATGTCCACGATATTTAGAGGTGTTTCGTCAGCCAAGTACACTTTTTCAAAATCTCTAGCGATGTAGTTTTCGAGTACTTCACAGATCGCAGTGGTATGAAAGGAGGCTCCTGAGTCCATGACCCAAGAGTCAAGAGGACTGTCAACAGAGAGAATTAGTGCATCCTGTATTTCTTCTGTTGCCATGACATTTGCGGAGTCGTTACTAGTCTTCTTCCTTGGTTCTTTGCAATTTTTCTTGAAGTGGCTAGTCTTGCGACAATTCCAACACTCCAACTGTCATCCAGATCTGGACTTGCTTTTACCCTTTCTGAATTTTGATCTGCCCCCGCCAGAGTTTTTGTCTTGTACTCTACCTCTTGTCTCGAGGTTTAGGGCTGCACCAGAAGTCGAGGTTTCACCGGCGTCTTTTCTCCGAACTTCCTCGGTTAGAATCAAATTCCGTATGTCTTCATAACTGAGCTTGCTATTCCCTGCAGAATTGCTCACAGCCATCCGTACAGCTTCCCAGCTATTTGGCAACGACGCCACCACATTCAAAGCGCAAATCTCATCATTAAAATCAATATCTACTGAGGATAATTAATTTGTGATGGTGTTGAACTCATTGAGATGATGCGCTACTGAGGCTCCTTCAGCCATCTTTAGGTTGAACAACTTCTTCATCAGGTGCACCTTGTTGTTTGCCGACGGTTTCTCACACATACTTGACAAAGCCGCCTATTGTACAAATATCCACCTAAATAAATAGGTGAATAAATGCACGTTTTACTCGCAAGTGCACAAGATCAAAACGATAGTATAGTATGCAAGCACGAGATCATTCCCACGAGGATTGGTAAAATATGTTTAAAAGCAATTCCTAAGAAAATATCTTGAATGAGATGAGATCAAATATTGAATTGAAATAATAAGAATAAAGGGATAGGGCTTCGATATCCACCGCTAATCATACTCAAATAAGGTAAACAATATGCACAATGCTACAACCATATCGTGATACTCAATGTTTGCCAACCTAAGGGCATGGCATCTACTCCTTAGGCTATTGATCTCCCTAAGCAACAAGTTAGGCATGGCATCTACTCTAACTCTTTTCTTTCTCAAAGGATTTAGCATGGCATCTACTAAGTTGTTCTTTAAGAAAGCATAAAACTATGGAGATCGACAAACACATGGAGCCTAGAGCATGGTATCTACTCCGGTTTTCCATGTTGATTAATCCAAGAACCTGTGATGGGGTTCTTTTGTTACTCTATTAGGCCCAGGACTCGGCCATCCAAATTGACCTAAATAACAAATCCATATCACAAGCATATGATGATCAAACACATACATGTGAGGAATTCAACAAACCAGAAATAATCAAGTTAAGCATCAAAATATGAATTGTAGCAAGACAAATTGAGACCTTAAAGAGACATGATTAGGGCTTCAATTGAGCCCTAACTAAAGTATTAGCTACACATAATTTGGATGAAAATCATCCCCATAAGAAAATAACAAAGAAAAACTAAAAAGAAACAAAGAACTAAGAAAAACCCTTCTTTGAAGCCTTTGATTATTCTCCTCAAGCTTGTGTATTTGTTTTGGAGGACTTAGGGGAGTATTTATAGAGTTTAGGAGCAACCCTAATCAATTTCGTGCACCCTAGGAAGTCCAAGATTGAGTTGGGGTCGGATTACCCTCTTTCCATATCAGTTCTGCCGACTTTGGAGGTTCCCAGCGCACGACGACGCTCGAGCGTCAGTTTTGGGCGCTCGAGCGTCAGGTGCCATGATGCAGCGCGCCAGCGCGCCATGGCGCTCGAGCGTCATTTTGGGCTCTCGAGCGCACCTTGGATGAAAAAACTCTTGCTTGATGATTTGTTCCTCTCTGAGTTCTCTTTCCAACGCACTTGACCGTCGTTCCGCCTTAGATCCGAGTTCTTGAAGCCTAAGAGGTTAATGGCCAAGTAACTAGCTGCACAACAGCGTCAGATTCAGCACGTTGCACAGGTTCATGTGTCTGCTCGGAGCTCGAGTCTTGGATGGAAATTGGCTGACTTTTTTTCCTTCCCAAAACTAGGATCTATATTAATTATATGGAAAAACACAAAAACACACATAATACTATTCATTTATTATAGTTTATTGTATTTGTATTCTTATTAGAGATTCACATATGCTGTAATTAAGGGTGCTTGATAATGATGTAACATTTCATTCACTTATATTCACCTCTCAATACTATTCTATCTCATACACATAATATAATCAATAAAAGGGGTTCTCCCACTGTTGCACCTGTTATTTAATTTGTCATACTGACGTGTGAAGTGACGGTCCCTGTGAGATGGAATTGATAGTACTGTTGAGGGAGAACAAAAAAAAAAAAGAAGATGGCGTGAACGTTCTCAATTCTGGAAGCTACTATTTTACCTCACTGTCCCTGTTATTTTTTTTCTTTCTGGGTAGAAAGGAAGAATCCCACTTGAAACAATTCAAGCCTTCACTTTGCTTCTTTCTTACGGTTTATATAGGAAATACACAGGCCTGAAAACCCTAATAAAACTTGTAATCTACAGAACACCCAGTTGCGACCTCCTTGTCGGCGGCACGGATACACGGATGAAACCACTGCTCACACGAATATTCTCCGTCGGGACGCAAGCTCCATAGGCCTTCCGAACTGAATTGAGCCAGACTCTACTACTGCGTCGGCACGAGGAGCGAGCATGGGCACCTGAGCCACAGATTCTTGATTCCTCACGTGGTCCTCAGTTCTAGACACGTTTGGTCGCTGGACCCTAAACGCCAGGACACTCCAATCGATCCGTCTCCCTGGATGCCATTGAAGGCTCACCCAGAAGACTCGTTTAGAGTGCCTCTATCCTTCTCCTAGTTTTTTTGTCATAAAATCTTAAACGCAACTTGTTTTCTACATCGACACAGTGCACTGGACACTCTAGCCGTCCACCTTTGAAGGATTGAAGTTGGAGAAGAGAGTACGCACGTACGGCTCAGAAGCCATTCTGTACTCCGTAAAGTACCTGTTACGTCATGTGCTGTACGTGACAATTGACTATTTAACGCTACCGAGGAGTTACAACGTTACAGAAAGATGAACTATCTCTGAGCTGAAGACCTCAATAGTCATTCTACTACTCAAAGATATTGCCTAATGTAGATAGAGAGAGTCTCTTCAGTGTCTGATGATTTATGTCAAAGGTCGCAATTAAATTGTTCTGCAACTAGTACAGCGGCTGTGTGTAATCTTGAGGGTGAGTCACATTCCGGCCCATTGAAGGGGCACAAAAAAAGTTACAAAATTGTGTTAAACTGTGTAGAGCTATGCAAGGTATTTTTAATTTGAATGATACTGTTTGTGTATCGATTGCTCAATTCCACCCTTGCTGGTTTCGACTTTTTCAGTGGCCTTGTCTAAAAACTATAAATAAGAAGTGGAGAAGTTGCCTCTCGCCTAATGGCCCGGTCTTTCAGGTACTGTTTATCTGCATTCATGTACTGCTAATCATTTTTATCCTTATCGACTGGATCCTATTGATACTTTTTGGTTATGCAACTGGTTCACCCCTGCACCCTTGTTCTGCAGATATAGGCGTTCTACCACGCTTTAATAAGTGAACTTCAACCCGTATCTGCAAAGGTTGGTTTTATCCCTGATACTGTCTACAGATGGACAACTTCTATGACCCACGGGCAAAAACCGGTCATGTGACTGTTCCCTGACTTATTTCATGCCTGTGGTTCTTTAAATTATTAGTCTATTTATCGACGTTTACCCTACACTCGTTATGAACAACAACCAGTGCCAGTGAATCATGACAAAGTTTGTGGTGCCTGTATAAATTTGCTTGGAACTCTTACATGACTGATAAGCTATGCATGCAGGTCAAATATGAATTGAACTAGATGATTTTACATAAATACCCTAAGTAGGGAGCTTTGAACCTACGTTATCAGTTCAATGGGATTCATCTACAGTTCGTTTATTTGTAACTGTTAGACGAAACACATCAGTATTTGAATGGCTTAAATTTAATCAATAACACTGGTGTGTTAACGATTTGGCGGCACAATTTGAGTGTAAAGGGATCCATGCGGGCCTAGGTGCAACAGCATCAAAGCACAAGTGCAACGCCTTCGCCATAATCAGAAGTAACAGCACACACATTTCTAAATGCAAGGCAGAATTATTCTGCGGAGAGAAGATTCATCAACGATATACTCATTAACGGCCTAATGAAAAAGAACGCCAGAAATAGTGATTAATTTTATTATGACTCCCCAAATAGTTAGGGGCAATTGTCCACCAAGTTGCGTGAAGATTGTTGGTCACAAAGGCTTCGTAGAATCCTCTAGTACGGCTAAACTACCATTTCTTAAATTATCTACAAAGTAAATTTGAATAGCGAGATTCATTAATTCGACCAGCCAATGTACATTATCCAACCATCGAATGAAATGTTAAACATTAGAAAAGGTACGTCAGGCAACCGTCATTTTCTAGTACCAGTACACAACGATTTATGTTTCCTGTGCATCAACAAAATAATTTCTTTTTTTTATTCTAAAACATTGCAAAAGTGATCAAACTTCAAGAACATATTTTTTACAAAATAGTCACACCACACAGGTGCATAGAAAATAGAAAGTGGGAGTATCAATAATCAGTGCCATTCTCAAGTGGTTGGCAGACCAATGGTTATTTGTTAATTGAATTACGACATATTTGCAATGGAACTAAGAAAAATGCTTTTTTTTGTGCCCCCATGGCTTCCGCAAAAAAGTGACCCCGTTTTGTGCTTTACTTTTGGATTGCCGAATTGCATTTTTCCTATATATAGTGAATATACCCCACATCGTGGCCATGATCTGAACCCTGGACCGTCTACACGTTTACGCTCGCCCTATTGTTAACTACGTTGGGCACCGTTGATATTCCAACATAATCGTATCAGCATTTGTAGAACCTAGGAGAAATTTTGGTTTCTGGCACTTGTTAGAGAGCTGGTGGGCCATCAGAATCATGTTTGAAGGTGTTGGATGTTGATGATGATTGTTTTCTGTAGTGAAATGATATCTTTTTCAACATCTCTTAAGACGACGTGTCCAGCTGCACATGGCCGTCACACCCACCTAACGATGGTGAATCAATCTAAATACTGACCCAAAGGATCTATTCGATTGATAAAAAAATGTATCCTTGAAAGCTTTAGAGAAGTTAATGGATATTCTTCAAGGGCATTCTTTGAAAACCATCAGCCCCTCAGATTTGTGTGTGTATCATGTTCTATTTATTTTATTTTATTATTATTATGTATTCGAGTAGTTCGCCGTTATAATGCAGAAATAAAATGAACAATTAAAAAAAAAGATAGACATGGCCCCATGAATTCACTAGTAAGTATTCCATCGTGCAATTGAAATTCTGTTTAGCATGATCCATCGGCTTTACAGTCGTATAGCACCTCATGATTAGTTGGCAGCCATGTAGACTTACTACATTAATGTCTGACTTATCTCGATTGCAGGGATGGAAAATTCTTCCAAGTGCTACAGCGTCCCTGGAGTTCCTGCTGCATTTAGCAACTATCAATCCAACTTTTGCAATTCGTGCGGGGTATGGAACAACCCAATGCGTTTGATGACCATACTGAAAAGTCCAACACCACCTGCATTGGTAGCGGCCATCTTTTAGCAAGCTTGCTGCCTGTTGAGGGTAATGCTTCTTAACTCCAATTCCGATTTATGTAATAAGTACCATCCAAGATGAAAAGCACTGTTCTTTCCCAACACATTCTTTAACTTTGTAGTCTTGTAATGAACGCCCACGAGGAACGGCCCAACTTTGGACGTTGCTCAACCACAAAAGTCAAATCGTTAAGTCCTAACATGCGTCATAATATAATGGAGCAGTTCATGTTGTTGTCATCGTTTCTGCTTCTCCCACTATGCCACCTTTGTTGAGATAAGCGGGACAAGGTCCAAGTCGAGATATGGGAACATGAGGTTCAATAATTTTGTCAAATATTATCTCTTTTTCCCTTGTCAGGGAGAAAGCCTCCCCATTTACCGGGATAATAAGCATCGCAGAACACGTTCAACTGCTTGTTTTTGGTGGTGCTAACTCGATCACAATTTTTAGCATCAAAGTCTCTGCCAGGGTAATTTGTTCATTTACTTGTAAAATCTGGTAGTACCAGACTAATGGTACTTTCTGTGTCTGGATTTGGCAGAGTTACTAGTTTTGATCTAATAAAGTTGTTCAACCAATACACAAAACTGAAAGTGTTGTGGAATTCCAAATAGTTGCATTGCACCGGCTTCACTTGGAATCAACTAAGAAGCAATACCTCGAGGTTTTGACCCTTAGCTCTTGCCTTTTCTTTTCTTTCTTTTCTTCTCCGTTGTTGGCTATAAACGCACACTCAATACACCCTTTACGAATGTACCGCATTTCGTAGTGCTGGGTGTCCTGCAGATTTAATTTAACTTTATAATCGGAGGGTTTCATGTTTCCTCGGAAACATGCCGTTTGGCTTTAATTCCGCTTGTGTACCTTTGCAAGGGACATCTATCTTTTGAGTGGAATCGACAGGATTCTAGATATAGTGTGTTCAAAAGAGACTTGAGTATGATAGAGAAAATATAGACCATACGATCAAATGTAAAAATCCCTTAATATTGTGTATCCCCGAAGTGAATTGGATGCGTTTGTATGTGATAAAGCTTTCATGAAGTGGCAATGACAAACAAAAATAACATGTGAAACCCCCAGACTTGAATTTTTTCTCGTCGGTGAGACATGCTGTACGAGAAACAGTCATTATGTATATAATAGTTCCGTGTCTCTTGTACGTTAATGTCTCCTCTCTCCTCCCCTACTCCAAAAAATGGACTGCTGAGGGAGCTGTAACCTGAACTCCAGGAAGCCAATTTGGATCTCCAAGAACTTTACTAGGTTAAGGGAGTTGCCAATCAAACTAGCTTCGTATGGACCTTTATAAGGATTAGTTAAATTTTAAAATCGTTTAAGAATGAATGCTGTGACAAGCTCAATGCACCTCCAAAATGGGCCTTCCCTCTGCTCTGAAATATATCTTGTGGTTGCTGATGAATTCATCGAGAATCGGATATCCCGTCTTTGTCTCCTGATTCAAAATGCGGATCGCTGCATCAGTTGTATTTTGAAAAGGAGCACCTGATCCCCCGGAGTTCCTGAGCTGGAGTTCCCTTATATAAAAATACATCAATACTACTACCCGTCGCGACATTCATTCCCGGGAAAAATGCTTCACTTTTTATGGGTCGGTAAAACCTCCTATAGTGTCTCCCTGCTTTCATGGTGTGAATTTGACTGAACAACAGTCCGCATAAATTGGACATTTGATTTCCATTTTCAGCAAGCCAGCTCCACAGTAGCTCAAAGCTAGGTCTATGTTCCAACAGACCTGCGGTCCAAAAGATTATATGATATTTTTTATTAGTAATAACCACAATGCTGTTTCCAGTTGCCGTGACACACAACCGTCAACCCTTCAGATTTCAAGGCCATACTATACTTGATTCCTTCCCGCATCTCTGGTTATAACACCGCATGTTGTTTTTATGGCTTCACTTTAAGATATCGATGAAATTCTTTAACCCCTGTGTTGCCTCCTGTAATAACCCCGCAAGTGAGAAAGGCCTGTGAGTTTCCACAGACAAGATTCCACATAAATGCAACAAAGAAAGAAAAGATAAAGAAATGCGTGTCTTGTTGTCCTAATTAGTAGGTCGGGTAGTTGGCACAAGAAAGAATTTGTTGGAGAATGCAAACAATTCAACGGTGATTCAATTTTGGCGTGGTTGCCCTGACCATCTAAAATTCTTATTTCTATAACATACCGTGACACACAACACACTCACAGTCAATACTTTAATACACCAATCATCCATGCAATCTGCATGTTTCAGCCATACAGGATGAACCAACTGGCTCATGAATCTTTTATATTTAGATGGTAGAGAAGTAGTCTAGATTCAATGTTGTAAGCGGAACCAGTCGCTTATAGATTAATCTTGCTTGTAGTTCTTGGAAAAGAAGCGTAAAAAATTTCGAGTTTTTATTTATTTTTTTAAAAAATAATTCTTGGCTGCTTATCTGAATCCTTTCAAACGCTTCCTAATTGTATGTTGTTGAGTTAGATGCCCCGTGACAGCATCTTCCTGCCTTTCCCTGGGATTTACTGATTTTAATTGAATGGTAAATGAAGGTTGTGTAAACGAATGATTCATTGGCCACTAATCACTGCACTGCGCTGAATGAGGTTGGCTTCTTCTGGGAATTTCAGGTCCAACACCAGATGTGGCATGTTGTTTTATCAAGTTTGCTGCAGAGTGACTATACCAGCAGGCAGACTAGGTGAAATCAGCGGAACTTACCCAAATGCGCAACTTGTCCACGAGTCCTGCTCCTCAGTCACAAGTGACCTCCTCTGGTTCCAAAGCAACGGCCCATCCCATCCCGAAGCGCTTCATCTTTCAAAATCAACCAAGGGACAGACCCCAATCTGGGAAAAGGAAAGATCTAGACAGTACGTGTAACCTTCCCTTCTTTGCGACTATATTTATGTCTGTTCCAATGATCAATTCTAGCTCATTCAAGAACATCCATTATGTGTCTGAAGCAACGACCCCTGTCTGAAGAGCATTTGTTCGGCATTTTTTAGAGATAAATTTTGATTCTTGAAAATACAACCTGGAAACGGATCCCTTCAAAAGGACATTTGATTCACAATGGAGCGTGTAAAGAAAAAAGGAGGCATGCGTGATGAATGGCTTATTTCACTCCATGTGTTAGAGATCAATTTGATGATTCCATGGAATAATACTTGAAGATAGTCTGAATTCAGCAGCGTTGACGATGTAGTCTGATTTTGCCTCCATGTGGCGTCAAAAAGCAATCCTCATCAGTACTACAGCGCGCAAAAATGTGACACGTGAAATTGAGTTGAAGTGCCTAAAAAACTGACAAACATTTACTAATGTACACCTGTGAACGTTTATAGGGGCGCAAGCGAAGATGATAAACTGCCCACCGTCCAAAGGCACACCCTACCCAGAGCACTGCTTTCAGGATACGACAGAGTCGCAAGAGAAGCTCGAGTAAGTACTGTTTCAAAGGCATAGAGGGCCTTCACAAACAGGATCGCTGTCATATGGAAGGCTGCTCTTCATGAATTATCTTGGTAAGCACTTGGCTGTGTTCTTTTCCGCGCTTTTTATTATTATCCGGCTTTCTATTTTGCCCTATTTATTGCTCTAAGCTTTTTTCCCATATATCCATAGCTCTTCTCTTTCTTAAGCTTATCTGAAAGTTATTTTTATCATTATTATGTAAGCCCAAAATTTTTCCTCCTTACCACATTCATCATTGCAAATGGTTTGAAGCTGTGAAGATGATCTCATAATGAATTTAATTTATTAGTATCAGTGACCAACTATTAAAGTTATCCAAAACTTTACTGGTTATTTGTGAGAATGTCGAGTACACGATGTATCTCTTTTTATTATCTCAAAAACAAAAAAAAAAAAACAAAAAAAGAAGAAGAGGAGGATGTTAATAACAAGAGGAGAGAAAATTCAAGTAAGAGTCCACGGAGGGAAACCCAAGACGTTTAAAATCGTCTGACCAGGTAGGGTGGGGTAGTGCGGTGATGTAGAGGTATTTTTGCTACCGAGACGCCCCAATTCGGTTAATTCAATTGACTTTCATACCACAGCTAATAATGTGGGAGAAAAAATGTAAAGATTGGTCTCCTGTGGGTCTGCCTGAAATTACAAATCAACCTCCCCTGTGATATAAGAGAAAAACTCAGAGTCCCTGTGGTTGGCTAAAAAATAACAATCACTCCCTAAAACAAATTCTTCCGTTAGTCATTTTAACGGAAACCGTCTAGTCTTCACGTCAGACAATAGACCAAGACGTGACATGTGGCATCATTTTATCAAAACAAAGATTATTAAAAATATACAATTATCAAAAAAAAAAACTCCGAAATTAAA
>FXXK01003492.1:0-14602 GCA_900184695.1 Betula pendula | reverse complement strand
CATGCCCGAGCACATCTCAAGCAGTCCACCCACCTATTTGTGCAAGTGAGTCCCATAAAAATTATCTAACATTTATTATATGAATTGCTAGTAATCAGGCATAGAGATCCATATTCGATTCTTGATGGGTCCTTGATTATTTGACACACAGTGATTTATAGCTGTTCAATAATGCCGAGACAAGTTAGCAAAACAACTAAGAGACAAGTGGTCTTGCCATAGGTAATTTAGAATGAAGAGTGAAATGGCTCACTAAACATTTGGAAATTCAACGACACAAAAATTAGAAAAAGTATATATATTCTCATCAAATTACTACTTCATTGCAATGTCCTCCAAATTAAACAAAAGTTGTCAATATCCCCTTTAAGGCTAACAAAAAGATAAAAATTTTTGAATAAACAAAAATACCTTTATAAATTCGAAAAAAAAAGAGTAAAAAGTAAAATTAAAAAAATAAAAATTACAACGGGGTTGGCCTCTTGCCAAATGGGCCGATTGAGGGATAGTTTGGCCATCCTCAATTTTTAAAAAACTACCCCCAATAGTCAAAGAGATGATTAAGCTACCTTTGGCTCTAAATATGCCGAAGGAGGTAGCATAACCTTTTTTTATATTATTATTCTTATTATTATTATTTTTTTTAATTCTAATTTATTATTATTTTTTTCTAATTAATAATGTCTGAGTCTAAATTGGCCATTATGGATTGTTGGTAATGTATTCTATCTACTTTCTAATTTCTTACCACAGAGGGTTGAGAGCAACATAATTATTATTCATTACACCTCAAATGTGTCTTGCTCACTTCAGTAGCTGGTTTAGTCTTGTTGAATATTTGACGATTTATGTAGTACAAAAATTGATAGTAATTTTTAATATTCAAATCCGAGTATAATCCTTTCTTCTCTCTTTTTAAGTTCCACAATAACTAATGCTAGAAACCATTTTTTTTATTCTCATTTCATCCTCCCAAAGTTGATGTGACTCTTAAAATCATCATTAGATCAAAATTTAATAGTAATCTATCTAAAATCCAATGGTGTTTTTAATAACCACATCAACTTTAGGAGGATAAAAATATAGTTCCTAAATAATAATACTCGTTCCATGAAAGTTCTCTCATACGGAGATGAGTAGGATAATGAAACCAAACATTTATTTTACTAATATAAATGCTGATTTTTATTATCACGTCATTCCAATTATACGTATGACAGTCATATAGTAGTCTACTAAATAATATTTCTAAAAATAAAATGAGTAGTAATAGATAATAATAAAAATAATAATAAAAATGACTACAACTAGTAACAAAACAAAAAGAAAAACGATATAGCAGAAAATAATGCTTTTGTTTTTGAAAAATGCCTAACTTATTAGCATTTTATAACCCTCCCCCTTCTTTCTTAACGTGGCAATGCCACATCACTTTTCTAAAACAATTAGAGTGCGACGCTATGATGTGACAATGTCACATCAATTTAAAAAAGAGCAATGTTATTTGTCTAATTAATTGGTTCAATTTGGTTCAATTCTTTCTGTGTTAAATTTTATTATTATTTTTACAATATAAAGAAAGTTGGACCAATTAGTTGGACAAGTAACATTGATATTAAAAAAAAAAAAAAGAGTAGGAGAAGAATAAGATAACGTATAATGTTACTATATGAAAACGTTTTCATATGCTCCTCCATATTTTTCTGAATCAGCAAGGATTTTATTAAAATCCCCGACACATAGCCAAGCAGTTGGAGAATAAGTCTTCAGATGTCGCAATAAGCTCCACGCCTCTTTTTGCTTTGCCGTCTCGGGATGCCCATAGAACCCCGTGAATTTCCATTCCACCCCATTATCAGGATTTTTAATAACAGCATTAATATGGCGACGGCTATAATTTTGGATATGAACACAATAATCTTCTTTCCAGAAAAATGCCAACCCACCACTCTTTCCAACACTATTAACAACAAACAAGCCACCATAACCAATTTTATTCTTTATTAATTCAAAACGATAATTTGACAATTTAGTTTCCATCAGAAAAACCATCGTGGGTCTCTTTTCCTTCACCAATTGGCAAAGTTCACGAACTGTCCGGGGGTTCCCAAGCCCACGGCAGTTCCAACTTAAGACACTCATAATGACTGGCGGGGCTGTACACCGCCTCCGCCAATCCATGGGTACAGACTCCCTCCTGCACTATTGCCCCACAACTTTTTTTGCCACTGTCCTCATTTATTCTTCGCAGATGACAGCCTTCTTTTTTATAAGGCTAACTCGACGGATTGGCATAGACTGTCGCTCATATTGGATCAGTATGAAAAGGCCTCCGGTCAAAAGCTTAATAAAGCTAAAACTGCATATTTTTCAACAGGAATACTAGTCAGAGGGCAAAGGCTCTCATCCTCCAATTATCAGGAATCCCAGCCACTCAACGATTTGATAAGTATTTGGGGTTACCTGCCCTTGTGGGAAAATCCAAATCACGGGAGTTCCAAGGCATTAAAGATGGAGTGTGGAAACAATTGAATGATTGAAAAACGAAATTCCTTTCTCAAGCTGGAAAAGAAGTCCTGTTAAAAGCAGTTGTTCAAGCAATACCTACATATAGTATGAGCATCTTCTCGCTTCCTAAGGCACTATGTAGAGAACTAAACTCTATAATGCAAAAAGTTTTGGTGGGGCCACAAGGAGAATCATTCAAAAATTCACTGGATGAGTTGGGAGAAGATGGGGCTTTCAAAAGCTAAAGGAGGATTGGGATTTCGTGATTTACCTTGCTTTAATAAAGCTCTTCTGGCAAAACAATGATGGCATCTTATGCAAAATCCTAGTGGTTTGGCTGCTCGTATCCTTAAGGCCAAATACTTCCCCCGAGAGACTATGTTGGATGTGGAGCTTTGCAAAAGGCCTTCCTTTGCTTGGTGAAGCATTTTGTTCGGCTCGGGAACTTTTATTGGAGGGGTATCAATAGAGAATAGGGGATGGCAGCATAGTTAAAATCTGGAGAGATAAATGGCTCCCTAGTCCTACTTCTTTCTCCGTTCAGTCACCAAGGCGGATTTTGGCATTTGATGCAACAGTGGCTGAATTAATTGAAACTGTTACGAAATGGTGGAACTTGCCTCTAATCGCAGAAGTTTTCAATCAAGAAGAGGCAAATATCATTTGTAAAATCCCTTTTAGTCGTTACGGACAACGAGACATGATGATTTGGCGAAGCGCATCGTTTAGGGAATTTACATTTCGAAGTGCCTATCATCTAGAGAAGGAGAAATACAAGAGGGACAGAGGCGAAAGTTTCACAGGACCTAGTTGCAGCAAAACATGGACTACTATATGGAGACTCAGAATTCCGAATTCTGTTAAAATGTTCATGTGGCGCGCATGTCATGACATCCTCCCAACAAAAGAGAATCTGAAGAAGAAAGGTATTGTTATGGATTTCTCTTGTCCTTTCTGCAAATTGGAAGGTGAAAGTATCATGCACATATTGTGGAATTGCCCCTCCGCTAATGATGTTTGGGGGGCATATGCGATGAAACTCCAAAAGTGTACTATGGGAGGTGATTTTTTTGTGGATCTACTAGAAGCCTTGAGCGACAAATGCACCGAGGAGGAATTTGAATTTTTTGGGGTGCTAGTGCAACGTCTCTGGTTTCGAAGAAATAAGGTAATTCATGGGGGAGACTTTACACCTCCAAATCTGCTTATCCAGGAGGCTTTTAGTTCACATCAAGCCTTCCAGCTGGCCAATCATAGGGAAAGGATTGGAGTTCCAGATTCAAGACTCAAAGATGTCGTACAATGGCGCCCTCCATCCCAGGATAATTACAAGTGAATTGGGATGCAACTCTAGACGCATCCAATCAATGGATGGGGGTTGGAGTCATAGTCAGAGATCACATGGGGAGGGTGATTGCAGCACAAAGCACCACTGTCGCATTTTCTCCGGAGCCCGTAGTGGTGGAAGCAATTGTGGCTTTACATGCAACTGAATTTAGCAGAGATTTGGAGCTTCCAAAGATTATTTTAGAGGGTGATTCGCTCCAAGTGGTTAATGCAGTTCTTGACTCGGGACAAAACTGGAGCAGGTATGGTCATATTGTAGCTGATATTCGGACTGTTCTCCAAGCGCTTCAGGGATGGCAGATTTGTCATACAAAGAGGGCTACCAATTATGCTGCACATGGGTTGGCCAGAGAAGCGACCTTAAATGTCATAGATAGAGTCTGGATGAAAGAAATTCCAAGGTGTATCTATGATGTTGTAACCTTAGAGTGTCATGCTCTGCTATCTTAGAGTTTTTTTACAAAACTCTAGATTTTTCATTTTTGATGAATGAAAGTTGATAATATTTTTCAAAAAAAAAAAATCGTTTTCTAATACTAAGATCGGGAATCGATTAAAAATAAATAAATAAAGGCGCCTGGAGCTTGGGCTGGCTTGAAATTATTTTTTAACTTCCAACTCAAAAGTGGGCATTCCAACCCGAACCAGCCTTAAAGGCCTTTATGGCCAAAGCGCACCAAACCTAAAGGTCCAAAAAAGGGCTAAATGGGACAGAAAAATGATAGATCAATACGGGTCAAAAGAAACCCAAAAACCCCACCGGTCCACCCCTGCCCAACCAAAACTGGAAACGACCAAAATAAATTACTTATGTTATGTTTGGGCTCCATTTTCAAAATCCTTCGCAATGCTTGTAAGCCCAAACAATAAAAACTATATAAATTATTAGCAGTAGTTCGCAATGCCTTGAAAAATGTCAAATTTACCATGTTTGTTCTTAATTAAGCTCTCTTTTCTTTTCTTTTTCTTCTTTACCAGAGCTTGTGGAATGATGATTTTTATCCATTCATGGTGGCTTGGTCGTTTTCATAATTTCGGGCCACCGGATCACAGGGGTCCAATGACTTAGTGGGTCGAGCTCAACTAAGCTGGATGGCTCAAGTAGGCCAAAGCCCAAAGAAGTTGAAGGAGAGAAGGGGGTGACGACACTTTCAGAGCCCACTTTGGAAGCAAAGAGAGAGTGCTAGAGAAAGTGGAGAGCCTTGTATAAGGGAAGTAAAAAAAAAAAAAAACCAAAAAACAAAATAAAGAATCCATATGAGATTGTGTTAAAAAATATAATTTTGGAAAACTTTATTAAAGTCTCCAAACTTTCACGTGTTTTAAACTTTATTAAAGTCTCCAAACTGTATTAAAAAAAATTATAAAAAAATTTAAATGGTGGGTATTTTGGTAATTTTTGCACAACTCCATTAGGATTTAACGGTAAATCCTAACGGAGGGGCTAAATGAGATATTTTGAAAGTATGAGGAGCCAAAGTGAGAGAAATCAAAGATCAATGGGTATTTCAAAACACGTAGAAGTTTGAGAAGCCTAAGTGAAGTTTTTCCTACAATTTTTGTTTATAAAAAAACCTTAAAATCTTTTTAGAAAAAAACTTCATTTTCAAATTTATTTTGAAATATAGTTTTTGGCTTTTTTAGAACAAAATAGTTAAAACAGTACTTTTAAAGTTTTGTTTTTGGGACATAAATTTCTTACAAAGTACAAACTAGTTTATAGAAAATATCTTATAAACCAGCTTCTAAAATTAACATGTGTCTCTTAATATGCGAGAAATATATGTTTTTTTAATAACATGTGAGAAAAAATGTACTTCTCATATTCTTCTTAATAACTTAAATAACACATGTCATTTTTAGAAGTTGGTTTATAAGAATTTCTTACAAATCAATTTGTAGAAAATTTGTCCAAGTGCACTTATTCTTGTTTGGTACAACTTTTATGTACTAAAAATACATTTTAAGCTCGATATCTTCTCTGTAGGTTTTTTTATTTCTATTTCGATGGTTTTGTGTTAGATCTAGTTTCTTCAAGCTCATATCTTGTCTCAGCCGGTTTATCCGTTTCTCATCACTTTTGCACCGATCAACCATTAAGTCTCACGTGTCAGAGCGTGTCTACGATGTCGTGTTTATCCGCTGCTGCTTTTGGTGAGAATATGTTTGTTTTTAGTTTTTTATTTGTTTTTTGTTCTTCTTGTCCTATCATTTGGGTCGAGGACGTGTGTTGTCTTTTGACCTTTATGGTCGAGAATTAGTAGATTGGTATAGGAATTTATCTCTCATGGTAGGAAAAATAAAGTTGGTGAGAATTTGGACTACCTATGTCTTAAATCTAGTATACTCGGAGCATATATGTTTTTTAATTGGAGTTGTACATGTGTTAGCGAAAACTGAAGTCATAGATAGTTTTTTAATTGTAAAATTTTTTATCTAAATCTATAACTTTGTAATTTTATAGCGTTGTGCTATGTTTATCTGAACTTTATACTATTGATTTGTTATCGATAAAATATGAAAGATTTCCGTTTAAACAAAAAAAAAAAAGCTCTTTAATAAAATCTCAAACATACTCTAAATAACATTACTCAAAAAAAATATATCACATGATTCATACTTTTGTCCTGAATATGTATTCAAATTTATTGTTTTGTTTTCAACTATAATAATAAATAAATCTTCTCCTATATTATGCTCTATGGTTTGTATTAATATAAATAAGAACTAAATAAATTTTGGGAAAAGTCTACATACCATCATACCCTCCTTAAATTATTACTCAATTAATAATGTCCCTTTCAAATTTTCAATTGTAATAATGTCCCATTAAACTACTAAACAATTGTCTATGCCTCCCAAGAACGAAAATACCCTTAATAAAATATAGTAATAAAAAAAAACTAAAACTAAAAATTAAAAACAAAAAACCAAAATAATAATAATAATATATTTTTTTAAAAAAAAACACATCCACTCATTTGCCAGATTTAAATTAAAAAAAAGGTAAAAATATTTTCTTAAAAAAAATGTTTTTTAAAATAAACTACAACTCAATTGGACAATTTAAAATAATAAAAAAAGTTTAAAGATTTTTCTCTTTTTTTTTTTTTAAAAAAAATTATTTATTATTATTGAATTTAAGGGTATTTAATGGACTTATATGAAAAATTTATTAGATTATTTTTGCTTTTTGCTGGCATTGGAGGTGCATTGATTTATTTCGTAGTTTGTGGAGGAACATTATACAATGAAATTTGAGAAATATTATCAAGTGGATGGTATTTGAGGGTATATGAATTTTTTAAAATTTTTTATGTAATTTTACAATAACATTTAATTATTGTTTTAACCTATGCACTACACTTTTATTTTATTTTGGTTGAATTGATATTTTATTCAATTTTGACTTTTGTTTTTTGTTATTTTATTTTATTTTTTAATTAAGAGTTGATAGTGAATTAATCAAAATAAATAAAAAAAGTAACTATATGTTTTATAATTGAATCCCCAATGTTGTTATTTACTTTTAATGATACATTTATTATCTATAAGACCAAATGCTGAGATCATTTATAATTATTTATAAATTAATAATAAATCACGTGAAAGTGTCACATCAATTATAATTGAATTTAATTATGAGACTTGCTATATCGTAATCCACTATGACTTAGTTGATCTGGCGAGGGTAGCCTGCACTTTGCCATTATTTTTATTCTTTTTAATTTAAAAAATGGCTAAATTAGAAAAAAAAAAACAAAGGCCGATGTGGCAAGGATAACTCAACTCAATTGTAATTGAATCTATGATATAGACTTTTTTTAAAATTATTTAATGACTAAAGTCATAATATACTTAGTGAACTTATAAATTAATGTGATAGTGTACATGTAATATTCATAATCAAATTTAATTATTTAGTGACATATATAATAATTATCGTGTAAAGTGCTACCTTAATTTGTAAAAATAATTATAATAACCTAAAAAACACACAATCTATTATATTAGTTAAAACTGATCAAAAGCTATCTGGACAAAGATGCTGAGAATAAAAAAGAACCGTTGATTTCCAATCTAAGTAAAAACGATAAGAGGAGTACGAAGGGATGGAACACTGACGTGGCTTTTAATAACTGGTCGGTCTCCGAGAACGGCATGGGTTTCCACACAAAAGGCGTGCCACGTAAGGCAAACAAAGCATAGTAATTGTAAAAGAGTCGTGATTTACATCAGCTCAGGCTGAAACACACAGTATTTTAGCTTAGGCTAAATAAGAAGAAGAAGAAGAAAAAAATAAAAAAAAAAAATTTACTGTTCACAGGTCCATCTTGGGTTCTCACTTTCCGATTCGATCGGAATCAGAGTCGCGCGCTCAGTCCCTCTTGATCGAGGTACGTTTCGCGAGTATTAGTCGATTGAGGCTCTTAGTGATATAGTAGAAAGAAAAAGAAGAAAAAAAGGAATCTTTTAGATTTTAGGGTTTTTTAAATCTATCAAAATTGATGTACTTTTTAAAATTACCATTAAATTTATGATAGATCATTATTAACTTTTGATCAAATGATAATTTTAAAAGCCACATCAATTTGGTAATCACAAGGTAGACATGTATCATTACTCTTAAAAAAGAAAAATGTTATTTAGTAAACGAGTATTAATATATGTCACCCTCTATGTCTACCTTGTGTTAACCAAAAGTGATGTGGTTTTTAAAATCATCATTGAATTTATGATTGATCATTATTGACTTTTGATCTAATAATGATTTTAAAAGTCATGTCACTTTTGGTTGACATAAGGTAGACATAGAGGGTGACTTGTATCATTACTCTTAGTAAACAGCTATACGATTAGAGTAAATATATATGTCAACCCCATGTTTGATGTGTCAATCAAAAGTGATGTGGCTTTTAAAATTACTATTGAATTTATGATAGATCATTATTGATTTTTGATCAAATGATAATTTTAAAAATCATATCAATTTTAGTTGACACAAGTAGATATGGGGTTTGCATGTATGACAGGAAAAATCAACTCCTTTTTTTTTTACAAGTTTTTACTTCTTATTAATCCAAATTCTAATTTTTACTGTTATAATCATGAAGAATTATTCATGGGGTCAGTCCCTTCAAAAGGTCACTATTAACGTCCCAATCCCTAATGGAACAAAATCAAGCGTCGTTTTGTGCAACGTAAAGAATAATTATTTGACGGTTGGGATCAAGGGCGAGCCTCCAATCATCGATGGGCAGCTATATAAGGCTAAGAAAGTGATACAGATTTATATCCATTTAATATTTGTTTAGTGTAATATGTTGGGTTGTTTGGTTTATTAGTATTTCATCGTTTTACTAAGTCTTTAGTTCAATTATTGGTTTACTATTGTGGTGTGGATAGAAGTTTGTCTTATTAATAACAAGTCAAGTTAGATAATGTTTATTTATTTTTTTTAAATTAAATAGAGGGTTGAAGGAGGAGACTAATTGTAGCTATCATATCTGGGCGTGACCGTAGTAGCTCACAACCCACGGGGCGCCGCTCAGGAGGGGCCTAGACTGTGAGAACCGCATGCACTTTTTCAAGACCGACTGAGCCATAGCTTAACATCCGCCCCACCAGAGCATCAATGAAATTCAAGGTGGCTAACACTAATAGGTTAAGGGATTCTCATTGCGGAAGTCGAACCTAGGCCCTAATGCATGCCCAACCACTTGAGAATTTTCTTAAAGCCATTGAACTACTACCCTTGATGGTAAGTTAGATAATGTTTATGTTTATCTATTTTTATCTCTTTTAAGAGTTTTGTTGACATCAAGTTAAGTTGTTAAATTGTATTTGTTCTTTTAAATATTGCTTTGTTATTGAATAAAATTAATCAATCAATAAAATTATCAAACCTTGAGTTTGTAAGAGGAGGACACCTTCTAATTGTTTTCTAACTGCTCATAGAAGGTCCAAAATTCCTTAAAAATCCTATCAATCTATCATTTTTGTTAAATTTTCATCTTACGTTACGTACGCATGTAACAAAAGTGGTATCAGAGACAAGCTCTCATAACCCACAACCACAGGTTCAGGTTATGGAAGATCGTCTATATCAACGTGTTGACGACATCGTGCAAGAATTCGTAAAAAAAAAATGGGATGAGTTGTATGTCATATTCGAAAGCAGTTTAGCTGAATATAAAACTAGAGTCCAGTACTATGAACAGTCACAAACGGTGCTAGCACCATATTTCGTGAAATCAAAAATATCATCTAATTATAACTACCGCCATGTCAAGCCGCATGACCCACTAGTGGTTGAAGATAGCGACCACCACAATCACATGCTTACCAATAAAGATGAAACTGTGAAGGATGGAGAAGCAAAAAAAAAAACAATATGTGGAAGTTCTATTTTATGAAATTACCATCAACAACAAAGCAGGACTCTATGATTTCGTTTGGCCATGAGGGAGCGTCACTGTGCATAGCCAACCTAGAAGCATCGCCGTTGTACGTGAATGCACAACGGTTTACATGGTCATCAAGTTGCGTTGCCAATCAAAAAACCACCTGAAGAACAAAAACGTTTAAAATGCCCAGTCCATGGTCTAATTCCATGTCACCAACTATATCTCATATGAGGAAAAATAAATTTTTTAGGACCTTGAGAGGACAAGGTCGATTCAAAGAGGGGTGAAATGTTACGGATGTTAGATAATTTTATCTCTTTTATATTGTTATTTGGGGTAGGATTAGGTTTCTCAAGTCGTGAATTAGATGCATTTTATGAGACTCTATTTTTTATTGTATTTGTTCTTTTAAATATTGCTTTGTTATAGAATAAAATTATGCAATCTTATAGACTTAATCAAGAAAAATTATATAATCTTGAGAGCACCTCTAATTACTCATAAAAGGTCTAAGATTCATCAAAAATCGCTGACGATTGCTTTTGGAGTTTGGAGGATCAGATATCAATCTTATAAACTCAATGAGGAAGTGTTTGTTAAAGGGAGGTACCGAGATTGATACCCAGAAAGTGGAACCGGAGCCAAGCAAGTTGTCTGATTTGGACTCCGAAATGCGTACGTTTTGCCATGGAGAAGATGATGTTTGATCGGAGGCAGAAGAAGTTGGGCCTTTCGACCAGCGATGAGATACAAAAGAAAGACATGCTAAAACAATTCATGGCTCAGAATCCAAACATGGACCTCTCGGCCAAAGCCAAGTTTATGGAACAGTCTTAGGATCATGTTGAGCTATATGCAATAATGTCAGGATTTTTTTCTTTTATAGATTGACAATTCGATCAATATTCCTGCATAATTAAACTGGATAGAGTTTTCTTTTAAATTGAGTTGAAAAAACTTTCTTCAACTTAGTTTATGAAAATTTTATATCTTCTTTTACATGTGAAAAACACATGTATTTTTCAATTGTAATAACAAATTTGGATTTTCACATGCATTTTTAATAAATTTCTTCCAAATTTTTTATTGCGATTAAAAAAAATATGTACTACTTACATATCATTCTTATAGACTAAATTATTCAAATACAAATTTTAGTACAAGGCCGGTAAAAATTTGAAGGGAAAAGGCTCATTGTGAAATTCAAAAGGGCTAGCTTGCTATTAGGTTTTTGTGCACGTACTATTATCAAAATGGACATAAATTAGCTACAAACTGGTTTGTAGCTAATTGCTACAAACCAGTATAATAAAATGACATGTGGCCTTTAGCATGTGAGAAGCACATATTTTTTATTAATGTTATTAAAAAAAGCATGTGAGAAGCACATGTTATTAAAAAAACATGTGCTTCTCACATGTCAAGGGCCACATGTCATTTTATTATACTGATTTGTAGCTAATTACTACAAACCAGTTTGTAGCTAATTTCTGTCCTATCAAAATTATGTACAAATTTATATGTAAAAAATGCAAGTTTAGTTATGCAAGATTGGATTATTAACGCATGTGTGTATATACATATAATATACCCCCAATCAAAAAACCCTTCAAATTTTTTCCGGCTTAAAAAAAAAATAAATAAATAAAAAAAAAAAAAAACCACAAAGACGATTCCAAATACTTCCATCCAAAAGAATACGGGCTGACTGCTGGAGAGAAGGCCGGGGTAGGTGCGGGTGGTTAGCAGTGATAAGTTCTGATAACCCTAAACCCTTCCACTTTCCAACTTCCTCATTCCTCGGTCTCTCTGATTCCCCCTTTTGAGCCGCATTGCCTCTCTCTCTCCTCTCCCGCACTGCTCAGAAACAACCTAAAACAGTTTTCCATATAACCCAAACAAACACAAATTTCTCACTGTAGCTAATGTAATGAAGCCCCACAACCGCAAGCTACTCACTGTCTCACCCAGTCGCTCTCTCCTCTCCAAACCCACTATAACAACTCTGCCACCGCCATCCAGACAAAGCTTGACGTCGGAGGTCGAGTCCACTGCCGGGTCCCAACCCTCAATGGGTGCCGCACTGTCGTCGTCGGTCATTTTGATTTCCTCGATCATGGGCTTCCTCTACATCTACATGCACTAATTTTCTGCGCAAACTCTTCGCCGCCGGAGTCACCTTGTCACCAACGCAACGTGGTCTGCTAAGAAATAATGTCTTCTTCACCGCCAGATCTTCCACCCCTCATCCAAAGGAGTGGGATCCGATGGACGATTTCAAGCTCTGCCTGGTGTACTCTTACTGTGGGGAGTGATCATAAGTGCATGACTTATTGTTCTGGGCATGAAAGATTAAGGTAGCTCAAAAAGACAGTCTGCACCTTTTCATGCCAAAACAGATATTTGAAAAGTTTGGTTTCCTTTATCTTTTATTCATATAGATATAAACCAATAAACAACAAGCCAAAACAAAACAGTTTAAAACAAGATGAGGCTCAAAAAAATACAACACGCGAATTGAAACACTTCAAAAAATATCTAAAAAACCACAAACGAAACACGGAAATACAAATCATTTTCAAAAAGCCAAAAAACGCGTTATGGCTGAACTCAGTAGATACAGGTTTCATAAACAGCTAAGCATGCAAGTTTACCAGCATCTACCATAAAACCAGATATGAAGCAGAAACTCGCTAAACAATAAAACGTCTTAATTTTTTGTATTTTACTGCCCATTAAAATATTTTTCCAACCTTGACCACTTGATTAATCATTCACTTAAAATGACTTAGGGTTCATTTTGTGTATGTAATTAAAAAGTAAACGATTTTAAAATAAACGATATTGACAAACTAAGTTGAATTTTAAAAACGTAAGTTAAGCGTTGACAAATCGTAATTTAGGACCTTATAAAAATATACAATGCAACATTTACAAAAAAAAATAATATATTTTAAATATACTCCCTGCAATATAGAACAAACGCAAACACATACTTCTTGTCTTTTTCAAATCCAACCAAATTTTTACAAACGCACTCTCAACACAATGAATTGAACTTCTTTTGGCATTGCCGTACGTAGAAAGCTAACAAGAATGGATAATAACGCTTGTGATTTTCTCGCCTCCCCATTCACTATGGCCTTCTCTGTGTGACGCTATTTTTCTCCTCTCTTCTTTTTCTAACAAATTTCCTGAGAATAACCCATTAAACACAAAACACAAAATAGACAAAAAAAAAAAAAAAGAAGAATTCTTCTCTCATCTTCTCTATTCTTGGTCAATTTATTAAATCCTAACAACTTAAAAACGGTATCATCAAAACAAAAAACAAAATTGTTTTATGTAACCAGCACGCACACCTGTTTACTATACAAACTCTCGAACGCCTGCCCGTACGTGCCGCAGCCAGCCAAAAACCACAACATCGCTGGCACCAGGCAACCGCCCAACGTGGTACAGGAAAAGGTTGGTCTGTCCCATCCATCCTAATAACATATATCCTGTTACTGCTCTACGGACCACCATTCTACTCCACATAGGATGTGTTTCTTTTTTTTTTGAAAAAGAAACATAACTGTATTGTGTTTTTATAGTTCAGCATAATAGGAAACCATTCTTTTTTTCACAAAAACAGTTAACAGTACAGAAAACATCATAATTAAGGAAAAGAATTAGATACACAAATTAAGTCTGAGTTTAATTAAAACTCTATTCTAGACACTTCTGGGGTAGATTTGGGAGGAACATACTTCAATCCTTATAAAGAAGCACACACAAAAAACTTAGACCGGAATATCGGAAATTGCAGAATTGGTTCTAAGAAACATCAATTCACATTATCAAAATTTGAATTATCCTCTAGAAAAACAATGATAATTTCACTATAAGACTATAATTGTCACAGAGTAAATCGGCAAAACGTGTGGCACTTAAACTCCACCGTTACCGAGAACCATAATTAATCAAAATACTCATACAAGAAAATATTCCAAAACAATCCAGCTTACACTAACACATAGACACTAATAAATCATACATGGCGCAAAGATATAATACAATGAAACAACGAGAACAAAAGCAAAAAAAAAAACAAAAAAATTCCGAAGAAAAAAGAGACGAAGTTCAAATACTATTTGTTGAGAAGAATTTAATCACCAAAGGTCGTTTATAGTCAAAAGCCTAAAACAACATCCAATAGACAATAAAATAAAACATAAGTTTAAGCTCAGAAAAATGATCTATCGAACTCGACCAGAACTATGATAAGTAATTTCTAAGAACCAGTAATCTGTATTGGCTAACATGCAATATAAAAACATCATCTACTCAATAACTAC
>FXXK01003491.1:7058-18829 GCA_900184695.1 Betula pendula | reverse complement strand
CACACCCTCATGGACCCACCCCCACTGCTGTAGATGTGGCAGTACTAACAGCTCTTTGATTTTTTTTTTTAAACAATGACTAATCCAAGGGCATGATTAATTAGCCAATGAGATGAGAGTGTAGTATGCAACATTACTCTATACTTTATAGTAAATAACTTTAAAGTAAAAATTAATCGTTAAATACCCTTGCATTATTCAGCAATTAACCTACTTTACTGCTCTGGTATCTCTTCTCATTGTTCAACTGGCAAAAAAACTCATGCAAAGTTGCGCCACGTTAAGAATGGTTATTATTGTAACCAAAACATAAGGCAAATGAAGTGGTCGAAACAATTGCAAAACGCATAATTTTGTCTACAACCATATTGAGAGTAAGAATACAAGGGCAGTAATACGCATAAGCTATCCCTAAAAATGTAAAAAAATGTATAATTGTGTCGGTCAAATCCATCATGATAGAACGTTCCCTATGTAGTATCCTCTTGTTTGGGATTTCTAGGAATATACCTATATCAGGTGGAATTGTTGGATGTTGGGAGGAATCATTACAATAGAACACCAAAGGAGCACACTTGGTATTCTATTACCACTATGGCATATGTGGGACTTTTTGAAGGGAGTGAAATGCTGGACCTTTGATGAACAAAGCTACCAAAATTATATTTAAACTCTACTTTTCAATTACTGTTCGATTGGATGAGGACCATTGATTGTCTTTCTTAGGATTCTTAGACCTTTGTAGTTCTAGAACTTAGTTTTTTCTTGTTGTGTATCTAATGCCAGGGCTACACCATTTATTAATATTTTAGAAAACTCCTTAATAGCAAAGAAAGGAATATTACCACTTTGCATGCAATATATGGTTCACCTATTAAGACTAGCAGCGATAATAATAATTGGCAAAAGCACAGGTCATTATAATAGATAAATAACAACGACATACAAAAAGTGCAATGTTACCGGGGTAGATGCATTGTCACTTGAGCAAAATTGATGTACATGTCTGAATTTCCCTTGGAAGGACACCAGAATTTCCACCCAGATTGTACCAACCCTATTTACCCATCTAGTGGTCCATTGCTCTGTACAAACTGGAGATACGTCCTTTGAATTTGTTTGGGATAAACGTGACTCGCCATTGTAAGTTCCACTCCTTCCCGTGCATCAGCTAGCTCAAGGGAGGGCGTGTATCGTAGCATGATGAATCTTCCATCTCTGCAAACTAACACAAAACCAAAAGACAACAATAAAAAATTTATACTACTTAGAAAATAACATCCATCCTTAACCCAAAAAAGAAAAAACGAAAAATCAAAAATCATTAGACACAAACAGATTAGACTTAGCAGAAATTAAACACAATGTATCAATCTATGAAGCATATGTTAGTCAACAAAAGCCTGACCTAAGTATCACTGAGAAATGTACAGATTAATGAAAATTTAAAAGTCAAACCACAGAGATCCGATTATAAAGCTAAAAGAAAAAAAAGAATAAACTATACATTTAACATTCATGTGCATCCACAAAATAAGCAACCTGTCTTTGACAATACAAAGATAGTTTAAACTGTTCTGAGTGATTCTTCACCATTCAATGCTCTAAACTGCAAAATAGACATCACAAAAGCAAGCTAACCTGTCTTTGAACCATGCCACAGCTGATTATTTGTTCAATACGATCTCGCAATCAGCTTGTAAAGAATGGTTAGTAGTATTGCAAGCATCCATCTCCTGAACACGAGCAATCCAGGCTTGGGGCTCCCTCAATTGTCATCTTTATAAAGAATGGTTTCTTGAGCAACCCCTACCCTATGCTGCAAGATTAGATCATTATCAGGCAGAACCTCCAAAGCAATGGCAAGTATATGATAGCTTTCCAGGAGAGGATAAAAGAGGAAAAAGGAGAAAAAATTAAAACGCCAACAATTATCTTATGTTTTAAATTAACCATTTCCAAACATAACATTTTCATCATATAATTAGGAAACTTTAACAAGAATACATGCTAATTACATATACGTTAGTACTTACACATGCACTAGGGAACTTGAAGTTTTAACTTTCATTCAATATGACAAGAAGTACACCATTAAACGCCAAATAAACAGACCTGTTCTGCAATTCTAATAATCTTCTCTCTTTCCTTGAATATGTTCTTAAGGTCATGCATCTGCTTTATATGTTGGGCTTCAGCTTCAGAATGACGGTTCTCTTCTGAATATGGTTCAAAAGTTCAAACCTCACTTTTCAAAATGGGAATAAAAAGTACAGAGTTGCAATATAACAAGAACTAGCCATTTAGACATAACAAATATTAGGAAACGTTTTCTTCTTCATTCAATAAATGCCCATAGGCAAACTGCTGTCAAGGCTAACCAAAAAGAAACAAAACATATGATGAAGAGAAAAGGACCGAAAGGCATAAAAACACATTATTTTACCATGCATTCAACAACTTGAAGAAAAGGGGCTAGAGCATAAATACATGCGTTGGGATACAATTCACCCTGAAGGATGCTAGTTCTTGATTTTGGTATCCTCTCAGAAGGTCCTCTTTAGCCCAGGCCTACGCAGTCAATATAAGAAAAGTTATTTAAGAACTTTTTTAGGCACCTTACCCCAAAGGAATAAGAACACAAAAAAACAAGCAAGCATTCAACAAAATCGCTTCATTGTCCAATTTAATTGTATGAAGCTCCCTATCTTTCTCTTCAATCTTCCTTTCCAATTCACGTTAGAGCCTGTTCCCTCGCGCAGTTGCTCCTGCACAAATAAAACCCAAATTATAAACAGTAGGCAATTAATGGCCATTAGTATCCAATTCAGAACCTGCTCCAGAGATCAAAGGCTGTTAATCAACCATGGTAATTTAAAAAGAATAGCATTTCTTAAATCTCACAACAGTTCCACTTATGACTTACACAAAAACTGGTCATGCCAGATTTACACAAATCACATTGACAAATGATGACATGAATTGTCACTTTCTACAACTACCTTTGGACCAAGGAAAAAATTCCTTTCTCAAGTTTCACTCCAGAAAAATGCTATATATAAGCTCGTTACTATATTTAAATCCCAATTTGGAATGTCAACCTGAGCTTGGCAGCAGCATAGCTACGCTCGTTGATCTGAGCAATCAAAGTGCTTTGCATTCGACATTATCTCAGATCTGTGCAAATCATTTGAGCTGATAGTTCAATCTCAGTCCGTTGTATAATCCTCTCTTTGTCTAGTAACATTATGAAGTCTTCTGCGGCAAAAGTCCTTCATCTTAAGCATACCATCCACTGTGATGAAACAGAGTCGACATTCAAGCGCTCTCTTCCCTGCTGCACCTTGATAACAGCAAATCATCTTTATTAAAAACTCATCAACACACAAGGTATTCCAATATCAAGAATCCTTTACACTTCATATATAGTTCTTCATCTGATTGCCTAACTTCGATCGTCCAACCCTGTGCATCAGGAAAATGCCTAAATTATGAAACAAGAATTAACACGCAAACTTCAAATCCATTCTTTATAACAATCCCCAATGCCATTTGACTACCTTAAATGGTGTAGAAACGGGTAAGATAGATTTCAAATCTCAGGACTTATTTCATTTTTTGATTTCAGGAAAAAATGGAAGAATATTTTCTCTTATATTTTCCTCCACTTCCTAATTTCCAATGAAGGGGAGTAATTCAGAAGTTCTCCTTCCATTCCCCTCCATCATCAATGTATCAAATAAAACTTTAAAATTAGATCAACACGAGTTGTTGGTTTTCAAGGAGTTTGGCGGAGACTCAATCTCCACTAAATTAAAATAACATAATATTGTCCTTCGAGCACAGTACCCAAAAGTCTTCTCCTAAACAACAAAGCAACACATATTTGCATTCTTTTCTTTCCCTCAATTACTTCAGGTCCAAGTCCTAACACTCTACTTTTTTGTTACCCCAGTAATCCCCGCAGTTTAATATTTACCATAATCTGCGGTAGAACATTCCAACTACTGTCCCAACTGATGAGATGCTCCATTAGCTCCAATTGACAGCATGTTTTTGAGAAGATGAAATCAAATCTTTTAATTCAGAAAGAGCTATCATTGGTTTTAGGCAATAAAAAGGAAATATAGTCCGCTCAACTTAACGTTAAAACAAGATCATCAGGTTCAGAAACGATGAGACATTCGTAGTTAACAAACAAAAATTAAGCATAATAGCTGAACTTGGAAATTCGTTCATTTTTCCTAATAAGAGCATGAGAATGGAAGATTTTTAATAAAAAAAAAAAAAACTTAATACCCACAATTTGTTACAAACACACACCAAATTCATTCGACTTATGCATATGTTTGGTTGCTAAGAAAAACAACTGCAAATCAATTTAAACACATAACGAAAATGATCCGTTAAACGTTAACCCTAATCTTCACAAATGGGCTGTTGAAGAAACTCAGTCAGTGTCAAGTATAGCAAGTAAAGCTGTCAATTTATCTAATCCCTAACACTAATGGTCTAAAACCCTAAATTCCTACTTCAGTTTCCGTTTCTTTTCCACACATTTTCTCGGAACGCAAACAACCCCATGCCACACAAGCGTTTCAACGAAGACCACTACCTACGTCCCCGGCGCTCCGAGGCTTCGAGGACGGCGCGCCACTCCTGCGTTCGACGCCGAAGGGCTGCGGCATCGAGATAAGCCGCTACCACCCGGGGCGGGGGGGGGCGGGGAGGGCGGCACTCCGGCCGATGCCTCCATTGAATCAAAAGCTCCGAGTCTGCTCCACTCTCTTCTCTTCACACCCACAGAGAAAACCCTAGGTTTCGAGAGGACCCGAAAGAAACCCTAGAAATGGAGAAATTACGAGGAGTGACTTGAACCAAAACCGAAAGGCAATGAAAGGCACAGGGTGCTCAAGGGTGGTGGGTATTATAGAGTGGCGGATGTTGGGGTTTGGGATTTGAGGGTTTAGAGGGTCGGAGTTGTAATTAGCGAAGAGTTCCGACGTGAGAGAGATGAGAGAGTGATTGGCTCGAGAAAATCGACCCAACCGAGGGCTCCCGCCATTTATAGGGCAGCTTATATCACCTGACGTGACAGGCTCACGCGTTTTTTGTCGCGTATGCATCTTACGTTCTAGTTCTAGCTTTTTGTTTTATTTAAAGGTAAAATACACGATTCAAACTAAACTCAATGTTAACCAAACTATCCAATCATATTAATTTTTTCCCTTTAACTAATTAAATAATATCAATGTGCTCCAATAACACCCATTTCATAAAATTAAAAAAAAATCTTAAAATTTTATATAAAAAACCAAAAATAAATATTTTTTTAAATATAAAATAAACTAAAAAAATTTTTTTAAAAAAAAACGAGCCACTCTCTTTTTTTGTTGTTTTTAAATTTTAATTTCTTTTATTAATTTTTTAAAAAAATAATTATTTTTTTATTTTTCAAAATTGTAAAGATATTTACTGATAATTTAGAAACGACCGACAATAAAGTGATAATTTAAAAAAAATATGACTTTTCCCACCCTTTTCTTTCTTTTGGGGGGAGGTTTCTATTGGTTTGCTTAATTAATTGGATTTGTTATTTATAAATTGCTAATTGATATATTCGAATAAATTTAATTATCGGATAGGTTTTTTTTGTCAGATTGAATTTTTTGTATTAATTATGATAACCTTTATATTTGATTTATGTAAACACCATTTTTGAGTTTTTTCATAATTAAAGAGTATGATTATAATGTATTTATAGGGTGTTATTTGTTTGAAAAAAATATAAGATATAAATGTGAAAATTATTGTTTTATTTTTGGCTTGTTTGTTAACTTTTTTTTTTTTTTAAAATATAACAAAAGCTTTGTTTAATACGCTTTTTACTTCTCCTTATTATTTTATCTTTTCACAACAAAAACGTTAACAAACAACTCAAATATAAAATATTTAATATATTTACATTTATGTCACATTATAACAATTTTCAATTTTTTACAAAAAAAAAAAATCTAAAAAGGTTGAACAACATAAAAATATATATATTATATAATATAATCATATTATATATATATGTGTGTGTGTGTGTGTGTGTGTGTGTGTGTTGTGTGGTGTGTGTGTGAAACAAAAATAGCATTGGATTTTCACCTATAAGCTTTCTTGTTTGAGTATAGTAATAATTCATTGTACTCACAAAAAAAAAATAAAAAAAGTCGTTCGCTTCAGCGGTTTTTTTTTTTTGAGAAAATTGGCGGCATTCATATAAAATATATAAACCATTAAGTTACACACGCTCCATAGAGATTAATGTCAGAAATACATTGGGGTATTGTTTTTGGCATAAATTCATGCTTCCAGCGGTGTGATATTCTTTTGCATAAATTCATTTTGTGTGCTATGACGGTTCCATTGCTGGAATAGTATATCACAATTGGCACTTGGATATCGTATATTGTTGGAACTTAATTATAGCCTTAAAATTTCAGACCAAATAAAAAGTATAGTGGAATCAAATAACTTAATTCAATGTATATTTATTTTGACAAATTTATTGCTGCCAAAAATACATTTAGTAATTAACCTTTTTTGTAAATGTAACAACCATCAAGTTTAATATCAGATAATTACAGTCATTTGGCTGCGAGTCTTATCATTTTTTTTATTTTTTTAGTGAAGAAAATGTTATATATATTATTCTGCAAAAGTTTTCCTCCCTCGACTGGATTGTCTTAAATTTCTCTCAATGAAATTATTTTAATTTATATATTAAATTGACATATTATTTTTACAAATGTTAAACCCTTCTACATCCGTAGATTGAAATAAAAATAAGACAAGTTGGTGTACTACGTTAAAGCCATTGCAATTGTGGGGCTGTTTTTCCCTGGATAAGTTGGCTTTGTTTGTTTATGGGGTTCCAATTAGATATTCTTCGAATGTCCATTTTCGAACTTAGGCCAACTATGGCTTTCTATGTTCCTTTGTTCGATTAGATGTTTCTTCAAATGCTCTAATTTTCCATCTTCTAAAAAGGCTTTAAGGAGTCGACAAAATGTTGCTCCACGATTGAAACCCATGCAAGCATCAATTAAAATCATAATTTCAAAACAAAAATCCATCCATATGAGTTTTTTGCATCACGTCAACATATGGTTTCCAACCATATGAAGGGAAACAATGTTGATGAATTGATCTCGAGAAATTTTATAAAGCATTTTCAATTTTTACGTGTTTTGTATAACCTTTTTTAAGTTTGATTATTTTAATTTGATCCCTTAAACTTTTCATTTGTTTATTCAGTTCCTTTGTTAAGATTTTTCATAAAATTCTAACGAGTTGGCAAAAATTATCAAAATATTCTTCATTTTATTTTTTTTAATTAATTATTTGTTTAATCAGTAGTATTTTAAGATTTCAACAATATTAACGGGAGAACAAACAAGAAGGGTGAAGTAAGACAATTTAAAAGTATGAAGAATCAAGTGAGATAAATTAATATTAAGAGATTATTCAATCACATTGGAAGTTTGAAAGGCCTTATAAAGTTTTCTCCAAATATCTAACATGGAAAGAATAACAGAGATTCATTTTGGAAAAATTGATTTTTTGTTTTTTTTTTTTTATTTGAAAAGCTTTGATGCCCACGGAAAGGTTGAGAATATTGTCAATGAGTTTAATATTTGAATAGTGTTGTTTGTGATTCCCACTAAAAAATATTTTTAAAAAAAGTTTGAAAAGTGTTGTTTGTGGATTCCGCATAAAAAAAATATTTTTTTAAAAAAAATGTTTTGTCCTTGTTCAAATAAACAATCGTAAACATGCACAACAACAAGCAAAGCCATAAACCCCTATTTACCTATACAATGACATTCAAAACATTATGGAACGAATAGTGGGTCACTTGTTTGATAATTTTTTAATTTTTATATGTACTTTTATATTACTTTTTTTAATTAGATTGTTGTTGAGCATCGACCCTTTATTTCAATTCTAAATCTTCTCACTCTTTTTATAGGTGAGAATTGTTCTCACTTGTAACTCTTTTTTCTCGTCAATTAAAATAAATAAATAAAATAGGAAGCCATCCACGGTGTTGGTGTCACTTTGATGGACCATGGGCGCCAAAATCATTGTCCCCATGCAGACCATGACATAATCGGACCATTACCTTTTCAGATGACTTTTTCAAGCCAAATTAAGTTTGATTGGTGTACATCAATGTCGCTCAATCCGGTTTATAGAATTGAATTTTTTTAAAAAAAAAAATCCGGTTTATAGAGTAAAACCAATATGCGGCTTACTATATTGCAAGAGTTCTAATCAATATTTACTGATGTACAAGGATTAACAAGAGTTTCTAATCACTACAAAAGCAATCAAAGTTGGCCTGTGGATTAGTGGCAAAGCCTCTATGCTCAGCGTAGTGCTGCTTATTACTCTTCACACAAACTTACCACATTAAAGATAATAATAATAATAAATAATTTTTTTTAAAAAAAAAAAAAAAGGAGAAAAGAAAGGGAAACAACTCAACACAAAAACTTGACAAATCAAAATAAACAACACAAGAACACTTGAAGATGAAAATAATTAGGGCTGAAAACCGCCCCGCCATCGCTAACCGCCTTAAAACCGCTAACCGCTACACGTATACCACATAACCCCTTCCAAGGCGGTTGGAAAAAAAATCGCTAATGCCTTAGCGGGGCAGTTAGGTTTTTTTAAGAGAGCGGTTAGCGTTATAACCGCTAACGCCTTTTATATATATATATATGGGAAAAGTCCACATACCCCTCTCCAAACTACCATCCAATTGACAATGTTCCCTCCCAAACTTTCAATTGTGACAATTTCCCCTCAAACTACAAACAAATGCAATGTCCCCCCAATGGCAATAAAAAGACAAAATAACCCTACAGATTTTCAATAAGACCAAATCCATTTTTTAATTTATTTTTTAAAAAATAATTTTTTTAAAACGAAATCTTTTATTTTTAAAAATTGAATTTTGGTAAATTGGGTGGAGTGTTTATTATTTATTTTTATTTATACAAAAACATATGCTAGTTTTTTTTTTTTAGTTTTAGTTTTTTCTAACCCTTATGAATTTGAACATAATAATTAATTAATAATAAAAAAAATTAAAATAATTTTTTAAATATATCAAAAATGTTTATAATTTTTTTTATTCTTGAATTTGTCCAATTGGTTTGTAGTGTTTTTTTTTTAAATAATAATAATAATAATAATAATTTTTTTTGGTTTTGTTTTTTATTTTTTATTTTTAGCTTTAGGTCTTTTCTAGCCCTATGAATTTGTGTTTTTTTTTAATTTTTAGTTTTATTTTTTTTTAAATTAAATTATTTTTTTTTATTTTATTAAGGTATTTCGTCCTTAGGGGGGATATTGTCATTGTTGGTAGTATTGGGGGGGACATTGTCACAATTGAAAGTTTGGGGGGACATTTGGGGGGACATTGTCAATTGGGTGGTAGTTTGAGGGGGTACTGTGACTTTTCTTATATATATATATATAATATATATATTATTTATTATTAATTAAAGGAAACGACGTCGTGAAATGGGCCCAAAAAAATTTGAGTTTTTATAATGTTAAACCCAACTCAGGCCTAAAAAAGACAAGAAAATTGCCAAAAAATCAAATGAGCCCAAAAACGGACCCAATTTTTTTTTTTTTTTAAAAAACCCAATTTAGCAAAGGCGGTATAGCGGGCGGTTTTAAGTTTGTAAACCGCTAATCGGCGTTATAACCGCAACGCTAACCGCCTAGGCGGTGCGGTGGCGGTACGGTTCTAGGTAACCGCCTAAAGGCGTTGCGGTTGCGTTATAGCGGTTATAGCCAATAACCGCTTACCGCAACTAGGGATGGCAATTTTTGACACGACCCGCGAATCCGACACGAATTTTTCGGGTTCGGGTTTGGCTTAACGGGTTACCGGGTCAAACGGATTGACCCGTTTATGACCCGGTAAATTAACGGGTCATACGGGTCAACTCGGCGGGTTACCGGGTTGACCTGTTAACCCGGTAAAAAAAAAAAGGGTGAAACCAAAACGCACCGTTTGGTTTCACCTTTTGTAACGCCCCGCATTTTAATATAAGGCGTAAGTGGTATTGTCTAAATGACCACGTGACATTACTACATCAGAGTTAATAAAATTCTCGCAACGGAATGTATAAATAAGTACATGTTTTTTTTTTTTTTTTGTACAATACCATAATCTATTTATCAACACAACATATTGACATAAATACTAAAATGCATTTTACTAATGTTTATCCTTTTTTATGAGAATGGTAATTTTCACATGACACTCAAAGCAATTTAAAATACCTCATGACAGATATATATAAACATGATGTTCTTACATATTAAATACACACCAAAGCGATAACATATGTACCACATGCGGCACTTATACAAGAGTACTATGTTAATGATACATTGCAAAATAAAAGAAGATACATACATGATGTTAATATATATAGTAACATATAGAGTAAAAAAGGTAGTTTGTCATAACAAAGTGGCAATAAATAGTCTTATCCATATATATCAGGATCGGTATAAGAATCATGGCCATCCTGATCATCATCCTCTATTCCTGCACATTCATCTATGTAATTGTGGACATTACCACAATAACGTGAATAATTAAGTAAGTTAACTGTTTCAATAAATATAAGGATTACTGATTTTATTAGTTATCACACTTATGAAAATAACATTTTCACATGATTATAAAATCAGTTAAAGAGATTTCCAAGCAGAAACCATTTAACATAGCTGATAAGATAAGCATATGAAAAAGCTAATAAATAATATAACTTCAGCCATAAATATATATATATATGCATTCCACAGCCCATAACAACGAAACACATAGATACATATATGTCTAAAGCAAGAAAATAACAATGAGATGAAATGACAGTTTTAAATGCAAGTCTTATTTCTTTTATTTTACTCCACTCGTGAAGAGCCGACACTCGGTTAACGGATATTTTTGGAGCTGACACTCCCTCCGTATAAAGCTTATTTGTTTGTTGCTGAAAGCCTATGGTCTCAGCCGATTGAAAGCCTACGGTCCCAGTCTTGTTATTATTAAATCTTTCACGGGAGCCTAAGGTCCCACTGGCAGCCATAACTCCCCTGATACTCACCAGCTTTGTTATTAACATATTTATTAGTCACAACAATAATCACAATATGCATCAATCACACGCAAACAGTTTTAGGCAGTCAATAGATAAATCTGCAATCATTATATTATTAAAATCAGTATCATTTATCAGTAAGTATAAATACTTACTGTTCTTGTAGGCTACAGATATGAATACGTCACAACAAATACTGCAATTTAATTCAAACTTTTCATTAGCTAGGAATTTAATCACATCCTATTACAGCCTTTATTTATTTTAATCTCTTAATTTTATTTAGGCATTATTACGGTATATAAAAAGGGTATTAGCATTATTACATATTTTCTTATGGGTATTATTATGGCATTTATATAGTTAATGCCAAAATATTATTAAAGTAAAATGAGCATTATAACAGTATTAGTATGATAAAAGCTTAATATTTTTGCATAAAATGGATATAGCAATTCCATTACTATAAATAATGGATATAGTATTTTAAAAATACATGGGCGGCATAACGGCATAATTATGAATAATTCATATAATATCTTTGTAAAATTTTGGCAGAGTAACAACATTAGTATAACTAATGTTTAAAAA
>FXXK01003489.1:4827-14908 GCA_900184695.1 Betula pendula | reverse complement strand
CACCCCACCCCCCCGCCATCACACGTTTCACATGTTTCTAGCGATTCCTGCACTCACCGCCCCTACAGCTTGGATACCGCAGACATCTACAACGCACGAAGCCCTTGGTCGAACGATCTCTTACTCCGACAGCATCTAGGCGTCTCCTCGACACACTGCGGAGTATCTCACGCGGGAAGATCTCCACACCTCCCTACCTTCACTCACCAGGCGTCCCGACTGCCTCGACCCCCCTTGTAAAGGCTCCATGGCCAAACTCACACGCCCTCACTCATACGCCCACCGACAGGGCCATTTCAACGCTTCCAGAGTTACCGCGTAGTCGGGCACTTAACGCAGCCGGGGCGTTCTCGGTCTTGTCCGCCGGCGTCGATCAGCTGAAACAAGTTTTACGCGCAGCCTCCGAGCGCGACGGCCCCTCACCTTACTGCCACTCTACCGACGGACACGCTCACACTGCCATTTCACCTCATACGCGCCTCGCTCGTCCGCGCAGCATCTCTCTTCTTCACTCGCCGCGGCAAGAGCATAATGGCCCAAGCTTCGCTCCACGCTCTTCTCATCCTCTCGCATCTGCTTCACCTCTCATTTTTATTACTCTATTTTTTTGATTATTTTGCTCCTCTCGTTTTCATTTATTCCCTTCATTCACTTCTTAAGTCCCGATAGGATGACTCTGCTGAGACTCTAATCAGCACCATAATATTCATCATGTGAGACCGATTAGTATCAATAAATTCCTCTATAGGTTCCGTTAGCTTGTCAGATCTCAGCCCGCAACATGATCCTTGGTCATCCAACACGACTGCTACGCACCCATATATGCGCCCAACCATACGTCCTTACCGCGCGCCCGCCCGCTGTCAGACATAATGCTGACCCGATACATCTCGAACATCGGATATTTTCCCTTTCTTCTACTCCCTGATCATATCGCCGCAGGTCCATAGAGTGATATTCGATAGATCAGCGGATCGAGCATTATATCTGTATCCCTGCTACATACCTGGTATGATTAGTAAGAATTAAGTTCTTACCACAATCCTCTATCTTCTAATTTATATTTCCAATCAAATCATACCGGCTGCCTCTCCGCAGTCCCACGGGAGGCTGCGTATCTAGGTGAAAGGGCGGCCCACCCGCCTCGACCACAGAATACGAGCAGAGTAATACCCGATACACCCTTAATTATACTGGGCCGACGCGGGGACACCAAACCGAACTATGCCCTCTACCAACCGTGACAATCGACGCTGCCTCAATTAGGTAAGCTGAGACAGTCCTGGAGGCACAGACTCTCTCTAGAGACGAGGTGCAACGAGACCGTCCAGCTGTTCCTCACCAAATAAGATGGCCTCCCAACACACACCACCAGAGGCTCGCCCCGACGCCCCTTCGCTAGAGGAAATACAACTACCGACACGTACGCCTATCTAATTATATTTTTTCCTTAGAAAATTTTTATGTAAACCTTTGTTTACAATAATTGAGCAGCTGTATGTCACAGCGTGTTAATTGGTGAGGTAGTGGTGATGTGAATCCACATGCTCGCATACCGGATCCGATCAGATAGCTAAACAAGCGTAGAACCATTTGGCAGGACAGCTTGACTCATGGATTTTATATATCCAAGTTCTTTGATACCCAAGACCGGACAATTGATGGTACAATTACAAACCCTGAGGGACCAATAAGTAATTGCCCTAAATTTTTACTCTTCTTATTTTAAAAAAAAAAAAAAAACAAAAAAACAAAGAAAAGCAATACAATACTAGTTAGTGCGGAGAGATGAGTATTTAGCGGAATTCTCCATTGAATCGCTATTGGATGTAGCAATCCATGTGGGCAGTCTCCAAATGGATAAGCAATCCAAACATATGCTCATTTGGGAAGATAGGTACCACCATCATCCTACTCTTTGTGAGCGGCATGGTTACCCCTCACAATTGAGCAAGACGAATCACATAGTCTCCACTGGGGCAAGGAGAACCTCATCGCACCTACGCTGGTAATTGTCGAGTAACCTCTATACATATACTTACATACGCAAAAGCCACAAACTACACCAAAAACAATAACAAATAAAAAAAATCAAAATCCGGCGACCGTCCACCTCACCTTATTGGACCCCAGCCCGCACCCGTTTCTCCTCCCTCGCACCGTGGTGTTCCGCTGACCTCGCATTTGCCTCGTCCCAGGCGCGGATACGATTTAGACTCCTAATATTCCACAAACAAAATAGCAGCTAGTAGCAAACACCGCCGCGACCAAGATGACCCCTGAAACTCGCGCCCGCTCACCTCCTACTCATCGCACACATCTCTCTGACACGCTGCGGCCTCCTGCGTTCCATCGCGCAAGGCCCCCCATTCACTGCCTCCCCTTTCCTTCCTTGTCATTCGCTCCCCCTCCTCCAAACCTCCAACCCCTCTGACACCTGAACACTCTACCATCTTTACCTCTCGCGCGCTCGTCGCTGCTAGCGCCGTGAGTCCCCACGTGTCGGCGTACCCCTGGCAGGTATCAGAGCAGCTTTGCCAATAGCCCCCCACAACACTCTCTCTGCGTCACATTCCCTCCCGACCACCCGCCAACACCGCGCCGCTACACCGGCTAGCTTTCGCCTACCCGCCACGCCCTACTCCAATAACACCGCCTACACACTCCTGGACTGACACGCAACTACGCCATACCGTACATGTCGTCCCTCCCTACAATGCATCCGGCACACCCCTCCACAACGCCCGAACCGCGCGCCCCTCACCAACACCTTCCCATCTCATTCCTATCGCCCCACCAGCACACAACCACCACGCCTCGCTACTCAGACCCACACACGCACACACCCAGAACATCACTCACTATCCCACTCACCCACACCTCGCGCCACCTCTCCGATCCACACCACCCCAAATCCGCCTAACAGTAAAGATCCATCCCCCATACCCCTCTTTCTCGACCAACTACACACACGACCGAATCTCTCACAACTTGTACCTCTGTCCTCTCGCGCCCTCACGACCTCAGCATTGCGAAGACCAAAAGTACGAGTAATGCTCCATACGAGGAGGTACATACACCCCAACCCGCACTTATCCCCAGGCCTCCGCACGCGCCACCGTCGCAGAAGAGGCGGCATCACAAGTACAACAACACATGCCCTTACCTTTAAGAAAACCAATACCACGTCGCCGTACATGCCTTTACGGTGCATACAACCTTTAGCAGTCATATCACTCCAAATGCCTATTCTTCCATCACTTCGCAAAGCCACGCTCTGGTGTTTGGATTACCAAACTGCTCCCGGCATACCCAACGATAATACCCTCTACCTCTCCCACAACACCCTTGCTCTTGATTTTTCCAACCCCCCCACACCCGCACTCGCAGCATCCCAGCTTCTCAATCCGGCCTCATCGCATCCGCCCCTCCTTCCAGACCTGTGACTGCTGCATCGAACCCAGTCCCCATTCGTTTGGCCAGAAGGCGCTCACGCAACTTGCTAATGTTCCATACGTCTCAGGCATGCGCCAACCCACACGCTAGCCTCTTACATTACCATACTTCTGCCTTATCGCATGACTCTCAAAGGCACGCTCGAGTAGGTCATACTCTCGTCCTGCTACTGCCATCTACAACTAGGAAGAAAGTCTGCCGCTTTAGGCCCACACCCCCCTCCTCCCCCAAACGTTCTTAACTCAGATCACCGCTTCTCTTCTGTCTCACTCTCTCTGCATAGTCCATACTCAACGGCTTATACCGCTTAACACCCCCATATCAGCTCCTCCCACCTCGACCGCCCATCACACCTCCTCATACGCTCTGCTCCGCCATTCTCACCATATTACCCACTCCCCTCTCTCCCATGCCTGATGACCAACAGGCTACTCTGTCACGGCACAGCTCCCAAGCGAGCTAACATTATGGCTTCATCTCAAGGAACCACCCAATGAATTAGCGTTCATCCGTAAATGCGTCGCGAAAGCCATGAGGCATCCGCGTGGTACGGAAGAAGACACCACAGTACCGTGTGCTACCCAGCTGTCTTATCCTTGAGTTCCTAAGCCCCTTCATCTAAAAGCCAATAGACCCCATACCTGCGCAATGTCTCGCAATCCAACTGCAGCTATCACGAGAATGCAGCTCCTCTCCTCGGGCGACGCGACACCCACCATCCGCTCCTCCATCCCTTCCTACACTTCAACGCCTTCCTCTATACTTATAACGATATCTCAACAGCTCAGAACGGACCCGCAGTACCGGACTCTTCGCAATGCATACAAGGTATAAACCGTAACATGGGTCTGTCGCTAATCTCGATTTCCCATGAATCACCTGTCTATTCCTGTCGCGTATAAGAAATAGCAATCAGCGTGATACTGCACCATCGGATGACTGCAAAGCAAGCGTACACAATAGTACGGCTCATGCGTAGGAAGTCGTATTACACAAGTACTCTACAAATAGTCGGAAATTGTAAATACGACAGTAACCACTATAGGCGCGGATCTCAACCATCATATCCGCTTCTATTATAGAAGTATCTCTACGTTGTGCGCATCCTCCAACGCACACCTAGTCTTGACTCGTACATCATCGTTGCACTTGGATAGTGCGATGTAAAGTCTTATATAATCTATTGAGAGAATAACACAAGGAGTACCCAGTCGGTTTTCTCACACTGAACTCGACAACTATGAACAATCGGAACAGATGACAGCATACATTCTTCATTCGCTCTACAAAAATGAGATCGCAGCTTGATATTTTAGCAGTCCTGGAATGTAGCTGATCGAACGAGATTTTTATGAAACCGTCAATTGGCATTCGAATTCCGTACGAGGACAAACTGGGCCACTGATTTTTTCCGCGAATACACAAGCCAGTTGAAAATCGACGAAGTAAGAACAGTACACAGGTCTTCTTCGACTCTTGAGCTAATTACATATCTCAGTCTAAGTAGGGTCGATAAAGAGAAGCCTGCCGATACTGATATATCGACTGAGCTTCCAGCCAACAGATAGAATTAGTTTGGCTTGTGTAGCACCCGTACCCACGACCCATCATGAGCTCCTCCAGCTGGGACAGGGACTGTTCGCGGCGGACATACGTCAGGTCATCGGTCTTCTACGTCCTTTGGGGCCGTCCCAAGGGCATTACCCAAATCCGGGTTACAGCGAAGATGTGGATGTGTCATGGACGCTAAGGAACTCAATGCTGAACCAGGTCGGAAAGATCAATCGCAGAGGAGACCTGTCTATCTGAGCGACCACTCACCTTCTTCACCAACCCCCTACCCCACCTCGAACCGCATACCATTCCGGCGACCCTTCTCTTTCACGTTCGCCCGCTAAACACACGCCAGACAACCCACCCCCCCCGCGCCGTCCCAACCGACGCCCGCCTCTCCGAACCAGAACATCTGCGCCCGCCCGCGCCTAATTACGTCCCTCGATGCGGAATTTGTGACCAGCTGATGAGGGGATGGATACTGGCTATGAAATCAAGGGGGATTCATTTCGCGGACCGTTCTACTCGGCACAGCGAGGAACGGAGAAAATGAGGCCATGGCATATGAGCTCTTCGCTGTCGCTTGGATCTAGATTCTGAAATCGGAGCCATTTTAGAATCACCGCTTAAATTCACAATCCCAGGAGCATGTCAATAAAAAAAATCCGGCCACTTCATCAAGAATTCTCTCCATCGGACGCCACCGAAGCACGCGCACGACGTAGTACTACGATATTACAACTGGCCGGTCGTCATTGCACGTAGTCGAGGATCTCGTTTAGCATCTGGTTCAAATAATAGAACCTGATGAAGCATGCCTCCCTACCCGGACATCACGATTGTGAAAAATTGGCGTATTTATTGTATAGAAGGCATCTCTATTAGCGTGATTTTGTTATTCGAAGACTAGTCAGAATCAAAGAAAGCAATTCCTGGGCTTCACCTAATTTCTAGTTCTCTACTACAAAAGCATGGAGGGACGAGGAAGCAATGATATGGACTTATTTGTCAACTCTTTTCAATCTTAATTTTGTTTCCGAGTGCCTACAAAATATACAAACAAGCATATGTTCAAGCAACGTAGGATATATGTGTTCAGATGGGACGGGGAGTAAACACACACCAAAACTTTATACTTATTCACATGCTATATGAAACTTGCTTTGCAAGGTTAGGAACAAACAACTGAGAAGAAAAAAAAAAAAGAAGAAAAACTCTTATACCCCAAAACTATTTAGCAAGACAACAAAGGGAGGGAAACGCTCCTGAAAGAGGGCTCGCGTGCACGATTTTATGCGGAAGATACAAGCATTTAGGTGAGCAATCAAGTGATAACCATCCATCAGCGTATCAGGTAGTGTCGCGAGAGGATGATCAGCACACGGGACGACACAACGCCAGGACTCCACGGGAGGAGCATGGAATGTTCCCAAGGGCGAAAGCCTGACGGACGGCAAGCGTTGGACTGTCCCTGGAGCCGAGACTCACCTGGAAATTCGCACAGAATCAGACTTGAAAATGACAAAATGCATCTGTTGGCTGTTCTTGATGGTGAGGCCTTTTACCGTTATACCTGAGCTTGTATCTATAGCTAGTGCCTGCAATAAACCTTGCCAGTCAAATTCTATTTGGGTGATCCTATTTCCACATGGCCAGGTCGTTGATGAGTACCACGCCCTTGCCTCTTCCACGACCATGATTGGATATGGATTTTCCTTTGATAAAATATGTGCGGAAATATAAAATATGCGAATAATAGCGGAAGTGAGAGAGAGAAAGAGACACAGAAAATTATAGGTGGTTCAGTGTTAGACACCTACGTCCACCACTCTGAATGGCCCTTAGGGCTACATTGTACTCATTAACTTGATTTTGTCTATAATACAAAGGTCCCTATTTATAGGGTATTAAGTGAATATAAGTTTGGTAATCAAATCTCTCAGATTTGATTACAATCAACCCTAAATAGAGAATATTACAATATCATTCAAATATGGAATATACGTATATTCTAACATCCCCCCTCAAACTCAAGGTGAAAGATCCTGTAAGCTTGAGTTTGAAAATATAAATGAAGCCGAAGTCAGTGGTTGGATCAAAGCGATACCGGCGAGAAAGGCTGGAAGTGACGACCGAAAAATGGAGACAATCCGTTAAAAGATCCAAAGCTGCAACTGACAATTATGGAAGGAGTAACGAAAACTAGCTGTCAAATCCCATGAGGGGCCGAACCACATTGTGTCACGGTTGGAGAACGGAGATAATCCGTTAAAAAGACCCAAAGTCACAACTGACAATGATGGAAGGAGTAACAGAAACTAGCCGTTAAATCCCGTAAGGGGCCGAACCATATTGTGCCAAGATTTACCAATGAAGTGTGCTGCATATCACAACAAAACAGGGTTGAATATGAACCCTAAAGATCCAAAGAGCCGATTACGTGCCAAAGTTTCAAAAGGGATGTGGTCCACTTTGACCAATTTCCAAAGAGCCGATGGTGAAGACTGAGCGCGCACACTGTTGGAGAAGACAAGAGGCTGGCGGGTGGCCAACAACGGTGGCATCGGGGTGGTACTTACGAAGATGGATCGGCGTGGGCCGGTGGTGAAAACTGAGCGCACACACTACCGGAGAAGACAAGAGGCTGGCAAGTAGCCAGCGATGGCGGCACATGGCGGCGACGAAGATGGACCGACGTGGGCCGATGGTAAAAACTGAGCGCAAACACTGCCGAAGAAAACAAGAAGCTGGCAGGTGGCCAATGACGGTGGCATGTGGCGGCGACGAAGATGGATCGGCATGGGCCGAGAGGCAAGGCCGACAAACAGGCCAAAATCCAGAAAGGGCCGGCTTGGGCCAAAACACAAAAGAGCCGACAACGGGCCAAAAACCAAAAAGAGCCGGCTTGGGCCAAAATACAAACGAGCCGACAACGGGCCTATTAAGGAAACTGAAGCAATCAACCAAGAGCCAACTCAAGCCTAGCTGTCACCATAAACATCTCCAGATTCTGTGCCAGATTTTGTGCCTCTCATGATTTCCGAATCTGTTTGTTATTTCTGTAAATATGGCTATTAAGTGTAAATTCCCTTTTCAGTTAATTTCCTTTTCAGTTAATATTTTTGAATTTTGAATGCCTAAACTTAGGCTCCTCCGATTGTATAAAGTCTCTGAGTATGAATAAGAAAAGTGTGAGTTCAAAACGAATATCAGTTTGAATCCTCTTTATGGTATCAAGAGAGCCAGATCTCTAACGAGTAAATTTCTTTCTTGCTTACTGTGACATGGCTGCTATCTCTGCCCCCACCACTGATGCCTCCACCACTGAATCACCCATTCTCACCATCAATGCCGCAACCACCATCAACGAAAAACTCACCCCTTCTACCTTCCCTCAATGGAGGGCTCAATTTGAAGCCTTGCTCACTGGCTATGATCTCATTGACTTCGTCACTGGTGTCAAGCCATGTCCTGCCATTGATGCAACGAACTCCGCTGCCTCCAAAGCCGCGAACTCCCACTGGGTTCGCCAAGACAAACTCATCCTCCACGCCATTCTTGCTTCCACATCCACCACTATTACACCACTTATTGCCGCCTACAAAACATCTCATGAGGCTTGGACAGCACTTACCCGTTTATATGCGGGCAAATCACGGACGCGCGCGATGCAACTCAAGGAAGATTTGACCTTGAGCACTCGTGGAAATCGCACCGTCACTGAGTTCCTTCAAGCAATCAAAGTGATTGCAGATGAACTTGCAATCATTGATCATCCGGTTTCAGATGATGACCTAACCCTCTACATTCTCAATGGATTGGGCTCCGAATTTAGAGAAATTGCAGCACCCATCCGTGCTCGTGAGACCTCTTTGAAATTTGAGGAAATACATGATCTACTCGTAGGTCATGAGAGTTACCTTCGACGGCTGGAGAATCAATCGGCAGCAACATTTGTTCCCACTACTAATTTTTCTCATCGGCAAGGAAGTGCTCCTGGACAGCATAACCAGAGCCCTAAGTCATCCTTCAACAAATCCTTCAACAGGACTCGCAGCAACAATGGGCCACACAGAAATGGATCCTACCAGAAGAAATATAAGCCCAAGTGTCAATGGTGTGATCAAATGGGCCATACGGCTAAAAATTGTCCAAAAATGTCTTCTGCTGAGGTCACCGCCAACTGTGCAGCATCCTCCCACGGCAAAAATCCAAAGTGGCTTGTTGACTCGGCGGCATCTCACAATATGACCACCGACCTTTCTAATCTGTCGATCAAGTCTGAATATGATGGTACTGATGAGGTGGTAATTGGTGATGGATCAGGTTTGCCTGTGTCTCATATTGGTTCATTATCTCTTGCATCGTCTAAATGTGTCTTTCATTTACGTGATACCCTTTGTGTTCCCACAATTCAAAAAAACCTTATTTCCGTTCACCACTTTACCAAGCATAATAATGTTTACATTGAATTTCATCCTACTTATTTTTTGGTGAAGGATCGGATCACGGGGGCGACACTACTCAAAGGCGAATGTGAAGACGGCGTGTACCCATTTCCGGAGCATCTACCACCAAACTCCAAAAATGTCGTTGCTTATGTTCATGAACGTACTACCACCGATGGATGGCACAAAAGACTTGGTCATCCATCGTCAAAATTAGTCCATCATTTAATTCATGCTTTTTCTTTACCCACCAATAACAATGGTCGCTTATCTCTTTGTACTTCATGTTCTCAAAATAAAGCTCATCGTCAACCATTTCATACTCATGGTCTCACTAGTACTGCTCCCATGGAATTACTTTACACGGATGTTTGGGGCCCATCTCATGCAATTGGTATTGATGGCTCAAAATATTATGTTATTTTTGTGGACCACTATACCAAATACATTTGGTTCTATCCTATGACTCATAAATCCAATGTTCAAACAATTTTTCCGCAATTCCGAAATCTTGTGGAAAACAAGTTTAACACAAAAATAAAGAGTCTTTATTCCGATAATGGTGGGGAATATATTGGCCTCAAATCTTATCTTTCTGTTCATGGGATTAGTCATTACACAAC